>JAGVSQ010005819.1:0-17178 GCA_022683975.1 Rhyacophila evoluta
TACAGATTTTCATTTAAAACTAAAGATTATTTTTTTTACTGTCGAAACTTCGAGTTTTCTGTAATAACTTCTATGTTTATGTAAATATTGTATAATCGTCAAAACTATTTATCATTAACAAATATCATTAATATTAATACAGCGAAATATTATTCCAAATGATTATCAATACGATAAATGATAATCCATTAATACTGTTTTTGATAACAGATATGTAAACCAATAAATTATCTATCAATATTTTATGTTGTAATCATAATTCATAAAATGTATATAAACTCTATGCGTTGTTCAATTGAGTATCTCTCCATAGTTTAATCTCAACGCTCATTAATGATATCAATAAAAACGTCTAATCTGGTTTTGGCGGAAAAAAAATGGCGGCAAATTGAAAATGTCAATTCATAGACACCTATTACAATTAAATGAATATAATGTTTAATATCTAAGAGAAAAAATGATCTTGACTTGTTAAAAGCTAATATAATATAATTTACAAGATTATTTTATATTTTTTTATATCGAACTTGTATGCTATTGGTTGCAGAGTAACATATAATGTAAATATAGATGCATTGAATATTTACGGTTCAGTCGAAAATCTCTCGTGTACCAAGCTTGGCACCCGTGTCATTTATTGCGATCCCTGGATTTTACGTTAATATTTTACTTAATGTAGTTTTATCAATAAGATAAAAGGGATATATTAATATGTAATTCTACAAACTCTACGTATGAAGTTTTTCTTGTAATTATAAATAAATTATTAGAATAATAGTAAATTAAAATATGCGTATTAACCAAACACGTCAATGTTCTCTACTGGCTTTCCAACTGCACGTAAGTTGTAAGTAGTATGGTTATTATTTTATAATTGTGTTTTAGGTGTTGTTGTCTCCCCAGGTAGCCAATAGGTTAGTATGGGCGCAACGCATGCGAGGAATACGAGTTCAATTTTCACATCTGCTGGATTTTTTTTAAATCCGAAAAACAGGGCTGAATGGTCATTGGGTTGAACGATCAGGCCCATGCCGTGCGATGAAGCAGAGAGGCGTCTGCACCAGACGGCACCGCAAGACAGGGCGGCATAAGTAGTGCAATCAAATACAAATGCTGTAGGTGCACGAATAATAAAGAGGCGCACAATTTGAAGAAGCGTGAGAGCTAAAAGAAATGAGAAACCACAATATTATTTATTAGCAAAGATTTATCTTCATATTGTGGAGTTCCATATAGTCATTCTTCAGAGCGGACATCTTCACACTATGTTGATTCATATGTAACACTCTCGGAGAGGATATGGTGAACAGCCAAAAAAACCGAATGGAGAATAATTATAGGCATATTGACAAGACTATTATTCGACAGTTTGTTGGTTGATAACGCCCAATAATAATTATAATGCATCATCCAGGATTCATCATCATCACATGCTCGCGTTGTCCTTCCTCGTGTCTTTCAGATTAGGAGGGAAGTCCTTATTTACAGCATTTAATTAATTTCATCACATGTGGTCCTTTGATAACAAAAACGAAATGCGTGTAATGATAAGAAATAACGATTTACCACTAGTGAATGATGAAACATTTGTCGGTAGGAAGTTAAATATTAATATTAGTTTAAATAATATAATCTTCACATCTTGACATTTTATTAAACATATCTTATATCAATTAAACCACATTTAATCTAATGAAATGAAATAACACATTACGCATAAAAGTTCATCTTGACTCAGTATATTAAAATTTATATTTTATATTAATACAATATTTGTGGTTGGCTATCCTGTTTACCATTATAAAAATATATTATTTTTGAAAATGTCATAAATGTGTAGTGACTAATTATAATATTTAATGATTGTAGCATATTATGATGGAGATGTGATCAAGTTACTAAGGGATTATTTATATCAGTGCCGCTCAATCATTTTCATCTATGACCCTCGCAATCTGAAAGATAGGCTTACAAAATAATTTTTGAGTGACCAATAGTTATTATTTACAATGGTATCATCATAGACAATGAATATTTGTTGTCTGTAGAGATTTTTTTATTATTAAAATTAAAATGCAACATAAATTTCAGCCTCATACAAAAATAATACTGGAACTTGTATTACACATATTTTCATTCTACTTACAGCTCATTAATACAACATTATCGAGACATTGCTAAATTTCTATAGGGATACACTTACCTTAATTATGAAAAACTGATACTGTCTACAACTCACCACTTACTGCATGTGTTTTTAAAGTGTTTAAACATTATATGAAATAAGAACATTTGTATTTAAGACACTTAATTTGCTTGAATTAAAAGAAGCAAGAATTTAAATGTAATTAAAATTCAAAATATATTATAACCTCCTTGTGCAAGCTAACCGATTTCCTAGAGTGTCGAGACTCTTACTTATGTTATACTCGATTAGTAACTAGAAAGATGGATTGTTAAAGATGTGGATCTATATTCATTGCTTTGTAGTGAATATAGTGTTTTATCAGTCATTAAGTATAAACTTATCAATAAAAATCTGGATTTTTTTGAAATATGATACACCAAGAGAGGTAATAAATAATTAACAAGATCGTTAAGTGATTAAACCTACCTTTGAATTCAATTGATTTTACTTGTAATCAGAAAGATTTCATTATCTTTTTAAATGGACATCAGTGACAGGGGGCTGCTCCGCCTGCTCCATTATCCCCGAATTTCTCATGAAGTCAGACTACCTCAACATAACAATAATAATACTATATAATATTATGTAAAAGAATGTTCGTTAATAAGTTTTTACATTATTTATCTTCTTTTCGTCTGTATTTTTTCATAATATATTTTTTGATAATAAAGAAAGCTAATAATAAAAACTAATAAATTTGTTTTTTATTTACAATTTATTTATTCACATGATATTCATTTCTTCCATTCTTTTAAAGAAATTAATTTTATTTAACAGTAATCCATAAAACCAGTGTTCATTGAAAAAACTGCCATCTCTCACAGAATGCTGCAGTTTTGATCCTTCAATACTATACCAGATCTGTAACAAACGTATAAGTTATAAAACTTTTGATCGCATTCCTTGACCATACTTACCAAGCCTTTAACCACCCTTTCAAGAATATACCATGGTCTAATGAAATTAATGAGCTACAAAATAAATTTGTAAAGATGTCGGTTGGACTTAAAATATCTACAGTTTTAATAAAACATAGAATTGACAAATATATTAGATAAAAGTTTGTGGGAAGAAATTTTCGTTTTGGTGTGTAATGGTGCAAATTTTCCATTGGCCAAGAATTTTTTCCTTAGGGAAACTAAGCTATTATAATCTAAATTAAGCTAGTATTTCTACAAGCAAAATTAGTTTGTGAGTTTGCATTCAGCAAAGTAATTTAGCAGTACATGGTCAACAATAAAAATGAACATTTGAGATCACAAATCATGAGGAACAATAAACAAACTATTTTAGGGTAGTCAATTTTTTAAAAATATTTCTCATCCATTTTTCGCTTGCAGCCTAGCTCATATTTTACTTTAATATTAAATGAATTATGTATAATGATGAGTTTCCTACCGCAGCAAGATATTCAGTTTTGGCAATTTTATAAATCAATACTGTAAAATAAACAGAAGTGGTAGCTTGAGGTATTGGATAACTTGGGCATGGGATGCTAAATATTGCCTACAATTCAATGAAATAAATTAATTAGGAGAAAATGTAAATTGTTGCTTATTAAATACATACAATATTTCATTAAAAAACATAATGGTATTTAAATAGGAGAAATGCAATAATATTCATGATTTTGTCAATCCTTTTCATTTCAGCTTCTGTTCTAAGCAGCAATGGAGATAGCACTATTCTCTAACTAATCTCTTTTGTTTTAAATTAAAAAATGTCTCTAATGCCATTTACACTATCAATTGAATAATAATCTAATAATTTAATTCTAACGTGTTTACTGACAATGAATCAAAATTCAACATTTGTGTACTCAGTAGCAAAAAGATTGTTTCGAAAATGTGTTTTAATTTTTGATTTTAATTTAAAATATACACATGCTTAGTAGACATTTTTGCTTTATTTTCTTTTACATTCAAGACTGTGTAAACTGTTTTATTTTATATATCTACATCATTGATAAATCTCACAAAAAAACTATATATTTGGCATGCAGTGTAATTATCACCATCTGATGATATAATAAGCATTGATATATCATAATATATTCAAATTATTAATTATATTGGGTTATTGAAATATAAAGTAAGCATAAATAATAAAGGGAAGTAGCGAGCTTAGTACTTTATATTTGTAATAATCAAAACAGTCATCTTTTGATTTATTGTGATATTGGATTAAATACTTCCATTCTTCATTAATTTTCCATTGAGATATAATTTCAGCAACAATCCTAATTCCTTTATCACTGTCAAATGTTGAAAATCCTTCGCCAGACAGTAGATTATAAGAAAGTATTTCTTGGATTGATGAAACTATAAACGATAAAATATGGAACTTCCATTATGTAAAGGTTAGATATTGAACATCTTGGAGTATTTTATTCAACATTTAATTAAATTAACAATGAGGTACCTATCATTAATTAAGAATCTGGTATTTAATGATGACAATTCCCTAAGTTATTTCCTTGATTACATTTCCTTACTCTTTATTTTTTAGAACAACTCATATTGTAGTTTTCAATGTCTTTGTATCTTAATAAGGAAATAGTTGAACGTGTTGTCACTATTTTAGAATACACAAATACATAGTTATTCAAGCATAATACGGGAATAAAGTATTTACGTATTCATTTGAATAGGAAAGTGTTCTAGAGTGACACATTTGCTTCGTTAGGGCAGTAGTAACAAACTTATTTTATAATTGTAAATATAAAATCTGATATCTACTGAGTGTTTTATGGTTTCTATTAAAATATGAATAATTAGATACAGTTAATAATTATTACTTTACAACTACCATGGATGGGTGAAATGGTGGATTGCATTATCATACCATACCAGTTAACCATAATCACTTAACTTAATAGTTTAAAGATGGCAGTTATTGAAATAAACATAATTTAAGTAGTATAAAATTAAAACCGATGTATTTACACTAATATGATAGGATTTAAGCATCTTGTTGCCGAGCCTTTTAGGGTAGAAATGTAAAATTTTCCATGAATGATGGTAATAGAAAAGAAATTCATGCTGGAAAATTACCTATCTATTTAACATGTGCAACACCCTACGACTAATCAAAAACTTATTCAAGGTTTTCTTTAATTATGTTAGATGAGTCGTATCTAGTATTTCTAACTAACCTAATAAAAGCTGGAATATAGGATTTCGGCAGCCAAAGGATTAATTATCATGGTCAAAAACAAAAGAAGAAGGTTTATTTGAAATGTATGATATTAATTAAAATACAAGGATAAGATTTATCACTAGACCTTTATTATTATTACATATCGGTTAAGAATCTTGTTTCTAAAATTTGTCCGAAAGGTTATGTTTTGAACTTTTTCTAACCTTACCTCTGAAATATAACTGAACAAATAAATAATCACAAGCAGTTGGCATAAAGAAAAATTGAATCAATTTTGGTATAATATTGTAGTCATATGTTCCACTCTGACACTGACAGATATATATGTTTAAAGAAAGATTATCATACCAATAAATGGATTTTCATCGAGACATTCTACTTTTTTACTAGCCTCACAAAGTATGTCATCCACATAATTTGGCACATCTAGGATTGCATTTTCTTCAAAAATTGTATATGCTTCTGTTAGCACACTATCAACAATATCATTTGCCGATTGATACAGCTTAGAAACTTCCCATTTTTTAATGCTTGCTAAAATATATTCGTATTTAATACGGCGAATAACATTAACTGCATCCAATGCTTGGGTAAATACTTCATTAATAGTTTCCTTTGACAATTCTTCCATTTATAATGCATAAATAAAATGGAAGTCAATATCTTTTACTGAAACATAAAAATATTTTGGTGAAATGACAGTAAAAATGACTGATATTATAAATTAATAATTGAAATCTCTTCTATTTTCAAAAAAAATAAAATGATATTTCTAAAGACAACCTGAGATATTTAAGAAAAAAAATCTTCTTCAGTGGAATTCATTGTTTGCACATACGATCTTTTGCTGATTACAGCTCGATATGGCTGTAATGTGGTGCCTCCAGAAATATCTGTCACATCTCTATAGCTTAATGAAATCAAATACCACGTAAAATAGGCATTTTTGTCATGATTAGAATACAAATAAATAGTACTCTACGACTGAATACTATTTAATGTCCAGGAAAATACGTATAACATATTATTAAAGAAACAATTTCCATGCATAGCTAATAACCCAAGGCAAAAGAAGAATAAAAACAAGATGTAATAAATAAATATTTTTTTTATTACAAACCAATCATTACCGATCATTATGTACAAAATAATTATCATAATTTTATTATAGAATACCTTTTATAAATAAAGAATACTGTTTTTAAGCTCCAAACACAATACAATATAATATAATTTCATTTTCAAACACAATTTGAATATTGTTCATATGACAAACAAAACATTTTTTTACAAATTACCCAGTAAAACGATAATATTACATAATTATATATTTAATTTTGATTGGATCATAAGACATAAAAAATAATAAGGATGTTCACAGAACATAATATAACTAAAATATGAAGTAATTAATAAATTACTTTTAATGCATGTTTCATTCCATTAAAGTAAATAAAAATAGACGATAAAAAGGCACAATAACGTTTAGAGTAAAACTGGCCAACTGGAGAGCTCTTGGCTTTCTTTTGGGTGTGGCTCGTGGTCATATTCTCCTTTACGTTATACATGGAATTAATAGATAAAGCCATACAAAAAAAATCATAACTATTGGAAGGAAGTAAAAACTTTAGATACCGAAAAAATATTGGAACAAAATTTACAATTATTCTTATATATGTGCGGCCTTTGAAAAAATTTATGACGTAAATGTGGCCTGTGGTTGGCCAGGGCTGGCTTAGAGAGATATAAGTTGTATTATATATATATAAATCAAATGAAAATAACTGAACATTCGTAACCTGGTGCTTTAAAAAATGATTAAATTTGAAAAATCTGAATTCATTATTGCTTAAAATGTATTTTTCACAGTACAAAAATATTTTCTTAGGCATAAAATATTACTCTTATCAAAAAATTATGGGAAAAATATTATCAATATATGGTTTGTTCCACATAGGCATATAGGCATATACTAGTGGTGTGAACTATTAACATATAGTGACAAGAGTTAAATCTTTTTATATTAGAAGAATTACCAAACACCATAGTTGCAATAGCAATCTTTTTCATGTAACCATAAAAATATTTAAGCTTAATTTGACTCCAGTAATGATAAATATATTGTGTAGATTATTAATTTATCTAAAATATAAATAACTTTTTTCTACATTAATTATGATTTATACTGTAGTGAAAAAGATACACACAATAAAGATTCAAAATATGTTATATTAATTGTAAAGACTAGACTAAAATTCAATAAGTGCCTATAAATGAAATAAAAAATCAAAATCTCATTTCATTTGGTAATTTCATCATATTGGAATGACTGACGAATATTTTTTTACATAGATAATAAATACTCCTTTCATAACAATGATAATATATTGCCATCAGAAAGATGATACAATAGCGTTTCCCATCAACTTTCATGGCCACAAACTAGTTAATTAAATTTGAAACATTATTACATCTATTAGTTAAACTTTAAATTATTCTTCTAGATGCATTTCACTTAATTCGTAGGGTGAAAGAATATTACATTTTGTTTCTATTAATAAGGAAGTAGTCAGCGCCGCAGGCAAGTTTAATTATTTGCTTTTATTATTTCGGTTCAATTAAATAAATTTCAAATATAAGAGTTCATATTTTTTCGAAATTTGGCGTAAGCCAACAATACAATCTAATAAAAATTAGTAATCATATGAGAAATCGTGTTAAATTTGTATGCTAGGCAACAAAATACTTTGCTTATGTATTTAAGAATGTAGCTAAATATTAATTAGAACAGATTTTGTATGGCAATTATTCTTGAAGAATCCCTGTTTTCAATGATATAAGTAAAATAAGTTTGTGCCAATTCTCTTAGTCTTAATTTATTTATATTTTCAAAATATTATCGATAAAAGATATTTATTTTGAACGAAGCATACATGATTTCATTTTTGCATAACTCCAGTACCAGTCTGCCGACCATCAAGCAGGAAACGCTTTATCAGAAGATAACATATTTTGTAACTTTAGTAGAAAACTGTTATTAATGATAATACAAAAAATACTAAGCAAATGAAAATAATAAACTATTGTAATACAAAAAACCCAATTTAAGATTTTACTCTTTATGAGATTTACAACTCCACTGTTGAAATTGAAAGCAACGTTGTGCATATATTATATGTACAACACATCATTTGCAATCGCAATTAATATGAGTACACAACTAGATATTCTTATTATATCACATTGCTTAAGTTGGAAGAAAATGCCCATTATAAATTCATCTTTGGTGCATAAAAAAGACAAGCCACGAGACACAAGGTATTTATGTCACACGAGTTGATTTGTATGATGAAATTAACTATTTATGTAACTATTCCATACTTGTAAATATACTTTTACGGTAAATATATGTAATAACTTTATAAAAATATGAAATAATTTTCAAGATCCTTAATTCGGTTGGACACCTTTTGCAATCCTTAGTTATAATAAATAAATTGGAAGAGATTCTACATTTATACAAAACTTAATTGAATCAAAATTTTGAACATAATATGCTGACAAAAAGAGTTTACAGTGAATCAAATATCTAAGCATATGAATGAAAAACCTTCAACTGAAATCATATAACTTCTGAGATTAAGAAAATGATTTTATTTTTCTCTCACATTAGTAAAGTTTTCAATTGCATAGTCAAATATCTCCGAAGAAATACCTTAATTGACAACACGAATGTCTTCTCTGCGATATATTAGTAATCTACAAGGCTTTTTCTGGATAAAAAGTATGGATTGATGTATTTCATTAATGATGAATGAAGAAATAATAAATTTAAAAATTTAAAATTTACATCACATTAAATTAAAAATAGCTATAGGAATCAAATTTTATACTAAGGTATGGGCTTCAAGCCAGCATCTATATCATCATGTTTTCCACTGGAAGCGGAGATGAGTCTTCGAACCGAATTGTGGTTATCGAGAGACCGGCCACTATCTCCATTGGATGTCACACTTCTCGATAGATTTGGATTTCTTCGGGTGAAGTTTTTGCATAAAATAACCTGTGAATAAATAAAATCATTGACATTATGGTTACTCAATAGCAGAGCAGGTAGGGCGCTGTATATAATTAACTGTGTATGTTGATTGTGAACAATGAAACATTGGAAATAATTTTTTATCACATCATAATGCTCATGACAAAATATGAAAGTCACTATGCATAATAAGAGTGGTAGTAGTAAATCAAATTGTGAAAAGCACAATCTATGCGAAATAACACAATGTTTTATGTAAGTTATGAATCATTTAAATAAACATGTGATAAATACGCTATTAAAACAAAAACTTTATATTATGTTACACAATTCTTTGCAATACCAAAGGCAGTTATTTTTAACTGATAACGAAATGTTTAAATATGTCTTGTGCAGATTTTGGCAATGAGATAGCAGAACATATAGATATCTCAACATTGTAGATATATGTCTAAACCATTAACCAATTTCAATGCATGTCTTGCATCAAATTAGACATTAAAAATATGTAGATCTTATTATGTAACCATCAGAATTATGATTCCTGATTTGGAATGATTCACAAGTGTACGGTATTTTAAAATAAATGATAAGATATAATATATACGTACCGAGTAGATAGACATGAGACCGCCCAAAATTCCTCCACCGAGCACATCCCACCAATGATGCCTGTGGTCTGTAATGCGAGTTAAGGAACACACGATACCCCAGATCACAACCGCCATTTGGATTGTTGGACCAGCCATTCGCGGTCGGAGGGTGCATGCTCTCTTGTGCAAGTAACACTGAAAAATTTAACAGATTAAATTTTGTTACACAAGCTACATTCAATATTTGAAATGGAAAGGGAAGTATTTAAATATGTAATGTACCAAAACTCTTTCCATGCATTGGTCCAAATAAAGATCACAATCGAGTTCAAATATTACAAGGAGCAAAGACAGAATGAATCAAATTACCAGTAGAAATACAAATCATCGCCAATATTGCAGGAACATGTAACTTGATTTGTTGGTTTTAGTCACTTTGTAAAGTGTAGTTTTATTTTTTGTAATCTATTGTATCATTAGAATACTTTTGCATTAACACATAGTTTTGACATGTTTTATAAACATGTGTGTGAATACTATAACATGCAAATGATATGAGAGGTTGCAAAAAATTAAACTATATTTTACCAAGTGGCTTAATCTAACAAATCGAGTTGTGTTTTTGCAATATTAGAAACGTAATGCAAGTTAACTGGTTAACACATTCGCTGAGACTAAAATATCTAAATTAAAATTGAATAACCAAAGATTAAGATGTTGTGGCAGAGGCCTAACTGTAGGTTACAATCATTTCCAACCACTCTCAGATAATTTTAAGTAATAGAGATGCCATATAAAATTCCCTGCGCTGATCCTCGGAATTATTCCACAGAATTATTTGTTAAAAACCCACTCTTCTTTTCAATGTTCTTATTGGCTTAAATCAGGGTATCTGTGAAATGAAATAAGATAATCATGTCGATTTTTTTACGGCTTTGGGATGGGAATCCTTGAAAAATGACTAACCCAATTGTAATCACCTATAGAGGGGATGAAATTGTAAAGTTAAAATTAAGTATGACAATAAGCAGTAGAAAATCTGATAGATTTTGTACCATATGAAAATTTTGTAATTAATACTTACGCATAAAAATACTGCTAAGAACACTGCCAAAGTCGTATGACCCGAAGGGAAACTCTTATTGCAATCTCTTATATGAAAATCTGAAAACTTTGTATTTGTGCATTTGTATTCAGAAATATACCTGTAAAAAACAAAACCGAGATGTTATTTACAATCAAGGTAATATGACAACATCCAAAGGTGAAGAGATTCACTTCAAAAGAGCAAATAATACCATTGACTGAATAAATTTATTGCAAAATAAATAATATCCAAAGACCAATCATGTAAACATCAAAGTATATATATATATATATATTTTTTTTATTGTAAAAAACACAAAATGCAGTGAAAAACTATTATTGTCAACCAGTGCAATACTGACACGCATGTACGTCAGCAAACTGATGATCAAGAGAGAGTACTGCTGCGCGGACGCGTCGAAGCATGTTTATCATGAATTTTTTATTCCATTCTAAGATTTTTTTTTGAAAATAATGAAATCGATTTCATCAGATAATAATTAATTTTAAAATATTCTTAAGAATGGCACACTCTGACATAACTCTAGAATCAAGGTAATGCAACACCGAAACATACTTTTTCTTTAGAAAGAATATTAAAAATGTATGCAGTAAATTATTTGACGATGTGATCCCGGATTCATAACAATTCACGGTCATATGTACTATCTAGCGAACCATAGTAGTCAAATAATTTCAAAATAATACGAGTAAAAATGGTTTATTAAAACAACAACTTTTAAAAAGTTCCCAAACTTATTGTATCAGTATATTATATATTGAGTACTTGTAAAATGTTTGATCCAATCCAATAATGTATTTACTATTCACTACTGTTCAACTATTCTGAATCACTGTAAAAAACTCTAAAATCACTGTATGCAATTCAACAAATTTAACTTACGTTCCAACAGTACAGTTAATAGCTGCATCAGGTCTACAGGAGTCCAGGAAATGTGGTCGCGGTTCACCGATAATGAATTTGACTACATCCATGAAGATGATATTGAAGAAGAATGACAGCAAATATTCCCCATACCAGACGTATGTATTTTTGAATGCTGACATAAATCTCTTGTTGCTAAAAGATACTGACTCCGGACGGTACAGGAACAATTCTGTTATTGATATCTGTAAATGTTTTCAGAAAAATTATTGTAGCATGTTTTGTTTGAGCCAAAAATTTAAGCACAGTTCTATGACACCATTAAACAAATTGGGTTATGACCTGAAATCTTACTGCCCACATATTTTTTTAAATAAGATCAAAGGTTCATATTAAATTGAGTTGAGATTCTACCTTAATAGTGAGACCATCTCACTTGATGTGTTTTTAATAGTAAGTCAGAGTTACTATTGGGGGTGTAACTGCCTGTGTGTTAAGATCAACAATTTTGCACCAAAGTTATAATGGTAATGAACATTGCGTTTGAATAATAATTTATTATATAGGAGCTGTACTCATATATAGTATTTGTTTAATAATTAAAAAAGTAAGATCCATACTCCACAGTAAAAATTAAAAGGTATCATATTATTGGGAGCCCATTTCTTTATGTGCTCCTGTATGTCGACAGTCAATGAACTTTCAAATTGAATACCATTTTTCAAACAGATGAATACTTTGATAAAATAATTTAATCTGTTTCGAGGTTTGTAAGATATGGAAGTATTTGTCAGTAATCACCACCATTCAGTTAATATAAAATAATAAATTAAAAATGACAGATCATAGAATTATTAAGATATTAAAAAAGTACTAAAAAATATATCAATTAACAACATATTGCTAGACCATCAATGTAGCAAATATAAATAATAATACATTTAAGAAACACAAACGTTTTATTATTTAAAGAGAAAATTTTAATAATTGATTTGAATTAAAAATATATCAAAATTATTAAAATTTTTGCAATAATTAAGTGTCCGGAAAAATAGAACGAAGATGTAGATCTAACAAAATTAGATCCTGAAGACAAAAAATGATAGGGAAATTTTACTTACCACAAATAAAGGAACGAATGCCGTTACCATGAGGAGTGTTTTGACAGATATCGTGTCACCTTGGTATTTATGTGATATAGAAGGATCTCCGCAGTAAAATCCACCATTGTTATGTGGAATGTAACCGCACTCCGATAGAATTATAAATGCAATAACTGTAACAAAAAGAAAAATTACAATGTTTCGTTGTTTCAAGAGTTGTTAAATTGATAAAAATGGTATTAGCATTTTTTTTCAATTTTGATGTTATTTCATTTGATAACTTTATGTGATTAACATTCTTAAAAGCGATTCTTCCATTAAATAATACTAAAAAATTGTTGAATATTTTTTATGTAATTATAGTTATGAAATGACGATCATTGAGCAGTCAATAAATCAAATGTATATGAGTACGAATGTTTACAGTTGATGCAATCGACAAGGTTATGTGTATAGATCTCTAACAATGAGCAATCAACATCCACATTGTATTCTTTGAATGCATCTCTCTTCATCTTCAGAATTATTTTATACGGATTAATATTATTCGATTGTTGACTGGTTGTGACTTAATAAGACTTGATAATCATATTGTACAATTGTGGTAGGTATAATATGTGTAATATACATAATACATAAAATAAAGAAATTTAAATAATATGTTTTAATGGGTATAAGGGCATATGTTCCCTTATTTTTGCTATGATTAACTAATATAATCAAGTTGCTAGGCTAACATACTAACAAACAAAATTAGTTTTGATTGGATAAAAAACTCACTAACCTAGCGTATTTTCGTATTTAACAGATTAATATGAAGGAAAAATAGAGAACTGCCTGATAGGTAATAATTTTATATAAGAGCTGATCTTTAACGTTTTGAATGCTAAGCAATTAAAAATTATTGGTCATGGTAGCAGTGAGAAATGCTAACACTAATAAAAAACATTTTGCATATTTGTGTTTTTTTTAATAATACGTGTATTAAATAAGAAAAGTCGTGCATTTAAAAGTAATAAAATGCTTTTTTATAAAAAATAATTATAAATAGTAAAAATAAATAAAAGAAAATTATAGCATCCAAATGGTTAAACAATCCTTTCAATATTGAGAGGTTCACATTTAACATACGTTTCTGTATTTTTATCTTAGCATTTAATAAAACAATTACATGGTATTAACACGTTCGCTGCTAAAGACGCCCCTAGGGTGTCAATACACTATTCTATAAATACATGTCGCAGTGAATGAGTTAAGCATAACCCACATTATATTTATTAAAATTTATTAGTGCTTATTTATATAAAATTTATCACACTGTCAAAATGTCAACAAGTAGAACTGATATTATCTAACTAATCTTATGATAAAAAATACTAGGTACCATCATACATTTTGATGTATCATGTGAGTTTTAATAAGAAACGTTTTTAAATTGTTAAATTTGACATCACGAAACCACATATACCATTAAAATGTCTTCACAATGTTATGTATTTGAAATTCGTCACATATATTAATAATATTCACCTGATATTATTATCAACCTGTTGAATAAATTGCGATTACTATATAGAGCCCAAAAAATACGATACATCTCCCGCTAGTTTGCTATCTTAATTTATTTATCATTGTGACTAACTGTCAAACCAGAAATTTTCCTGAGCTCGTTGCTAATATAACTCTGGAGATAGGTTAATATAAAACGACATGAAGTATATTACACATAAAATTGTATAAAAATATGATTTGTATTTCCGGTCGATGGTTTGAATATATTATACGAGTTTTAATAAATTTGACAGTTCTAGCGATGTCCTGGGTATATTCGAGAATGAGGTTAAGACATACCAATATTTTGACGTTATTCATGATAATTAAAAATTAAATAGTTTTATTTGTAACTTACGTGATGTTAGTCGATTGATTTGAAATCTACAATGATTTATGGGAAATATTTGACTTAACGGATACATTTGACAATATTTTTGTTGTACTGGCACGCACGTGAAGTTCGACACAAGTTGGAATCTTGACTAAATATAAGACTTTTTTTTCCACCGACAGAGGCCCAAACAGGAAAAACTTTTGTGAAATGCAATTTTGAAGAAGGCACTATATTTATTTGTTTTCGAAATACAAGGGCGGCAGGCGTTATTTTTTGCGTACATTTTGAATGGCAAAAAATGTAATTGCTAACTATTTAAATTTATTTCGTTTATTTTATTTCATTTATTTATATAAGATATAGACAAGATTATCAGATGAAAGTATTCACATGAGATAGAAATAATATTTTTTTAAATACATTAAATAAAATAACTATGACAAAAGGGTACAAAAGGTACATAAAAATAAAGAAAATAAAAAAGTAATGGTACATAAGAGTAAAAATAGAATTTGAGAGTGAATAGAAAAAAAGCCTACCTAGAGTTTGACAGATCATATTTCAGAATTTTATTGAATAATATTCGCTTAAACTCACTCTCACGCAGGTGAAAGGTATTAATAACCGTGGTTATAACGTTAAACATTACCATTGCTCTCCGTATTGACACTACTACTGGCAGGTTAGTTCTTCATTTTAGAATGAAAAAAAGCTTAGCTAGTTAGTTGTTTGTGACACGCAAACGCTGTTTATAGGCAGACATACATGCTTGTATAGGCTATAAAGAGATATGAGTTATGTTTAGCCTTTCTTGGCAACGAATGAATATCATTTCAATAGTGATATTTCTTTATCTATAATTTTACAGAAAGGCAACTAAATATAAATTAGGCTATATGTATATAAAGCATAAAAATCACCAAACTCTTATGCAAGGACTGTTTGTTAATCACAATCAATAATGGTAAGGAAAGGATAAAGAAAATTACGATCTATATCTTGGATCCAAATGTATACATATTTATTGGCAAGACTCTCTTTTTATACACAGTGAATATACTGATGAAAATAAAACATGGAATATATAATTATGATAGTTATACGATTTCCAATTATGGCCCCTTTTTTCAAAACGCCACTTTATACAATATATAAATTCATTTTGTTTGTGAATTTGCTATCCGAATATCTTTCATAAAGCTATTATAATGTGTACCTTATACCTGGAGTAAATATTTAAAACATAATGATGTATTGATTTTGATTAGCGACTTATTTAACGTAATTATTCACTGTCTGATAAAATTTGACATGGCTTTTCTTCAACATGAGTATCATTTTATTTATTAAATTAGAGATTTTTAGTTTGAGGCAATATATAACAACCTTACTTTATTTTTAAATGTCTTATATTTATCTAGAGATGGCTTTATTTGTTTTAAAGCGTACGTAATGACAGCAGCATAAATTTTATTTTTGTTTCATTATTAGAATTACGAGTGTCTAAAGTAACTTCACTATTACTTGCAGTGAAGTCTTTTTTCATAGTCTTCCTCTAGAATCTCTCCTAAAGCTGTGATATGAAGAAGTGATCTAGTTTATTCAACTCGAATGTACCAGGAGTTAAAACAAATTACCCAAGTCTTTGACACGTTATCAATTGTGCAAAGTTGAAAACAAATGTTTAAAATATTCTATTTTAAAGGCATTAGCCCTTATGGTAGCCATGTTGGATGTTCTAATGGGTCCAACAGCTGATTGAGTCAATTTGAGTAATTCTTTCTCTTCCGTATACATATTGGATATTTTCGCAGTATGTGATTAGGTTTATGTCCTGGAAAACTATAAGGATATGTCAGTTGTTTAATAAGGCAAGGCCGAGGCAGCTATTATAAATTCACTACTGAAGTGATCTGGAGTCAGCTTGGTTACCTCCATGCGTCATTTAATATTTGGTAGTAGTATCTAATGTAGGGTTTATATCTACCTAATGTGCCTACCATCCACCCGCCCCGTCTTGAGCAGGCGTATCCCGGAGCTCTGATATTGAGATACAATCTACTTTATTCTACGGGAATGTCCCGGGAGTAAATATAAATTACCCCAGACTTAGGTTGCCACGCACTCAAGTGTGCTGAATTTAAAAGAAATATAATGATAAAAAAGCTAATTGAAAAAATAGAGATTATTTGGTCAAGCAATTTATGTGAAGAGATCATCACGCTCGCCGTATGAC
>JAGVSQ010005820.1:0-15525 GCA_022683975.1 Rhyacophila evoluta
TCTCCACCATGAGGTTGTATTTCAACTGATTCGGGGCCCAAACAACCGATCCACTCTCTGCCTGGATAGAACCGATTAAGACATATTTCACAAATTGAAAAAGAAAAGTACAAACAAAATCTTTTAGGATGTTAGTTATTATTGGTGACCTTTGGATTTCCGAAAGTTTGTGCATATTTGCTACAACTTAGACTGCAAATTTAGACTAGTTGGCTGTGTGTGTGTTTTTTTTTTTATTTAGCTTGCCGCTTCGCGTCTCGTTGCCAGGAACGTTTTTTTAACGTTTTATACCCAAATCGAATAATAATAGATTTTACGCCACTATAAAAGTTTTATGAATATAACTATTTTAGAAAAAATATAATGTGTATGTGGATCTTCACATTACCAATACTTATTTCAATCGATTTTCCACTACAATAATCAATCGTTAGTCAATTGCTGAATGCATGAAACATTAAATCCTGCATTTTTAGATTCTTAAAGCGAGCGCGTTAAGCTTTCAGCTAACGTGCTGAGAGGTATTAGGCTAGAACTTTGAACTTAGAATATTTCAGAATTTCGAAACATCATTAACATCAAGCTTTTAAGCTCATGCTTTATTATTAACGTTTCAGTTATAGAAGTCCTACTGAATATGAAATGATTTATTAAAAAAATAAACGTGGTTATTTTTCATGCTAAAAATAGACACATCATATAGATTTAATATAGCTTGTAGCGAAACCGAAGAAAACAGTTAAGTCTTACATGCCTCGAGCGTTCTTGAGTACTTGAGGTACGGATTAATTCATTAGGGTACCCTTTGATAATAGTAGGATTGGAGCCAAATTATACGGAAGGGCTGTAGGACCTACTATCGAATATGACCATTTCTGTATAGAACAACCAACGTAGATCTATTGTTTAGTCACACACTGCACAAATTTTTAACGTGTTTGATACTCATGTGAATACACTTATATTACTTACAATGAAAGATTTATTTTATTATTCCCGCTACGGACGTGTAGCAGATAGATCTATATAAACTACAAATATTTCAAAAGCATACTTTCACAAAATTGAAGACTTATATACTATGTAAAGCTTCTTCATTGGAGTTGATTAGTAGCAGTTAAGCACAAACTTTCAAATTTGAATTTAAGCCTTTTGGCATCAGTGATGCTTTTGAAAATTTTAAAATTATAGCAAAAATTTGACAAAAAATCATTTGTGGTAACTATACATATTGGCTGTGGAAAGAAAAAAGGACGTAATTCACATGGAAAAAACTTAACAGGAGGCACGAAAAACGAATATTTATTGATTTTGGGCCAAAGTCAAGATATTAAATTGAAACAGCCTCAAATTGCACGAAGACTAAAAATGGTCATTTAAGAATACTTTATTAGTATAAATCAGTAATAACATGACATATCACAATAATATAGAGCTTAATTTATCTAAAAAAAATGTAGAAAATATTTCAGAAGTAATAAAGACAGATCGTAATCTGAAAAAATATACAACATTCGTCTAAGCTATATTTCACTCAAATGGAGGATGTCAACAATCAAGGCAATTTCGTAAAATGATAACCCTACGAATTGGCATTACTAATGGCAGGTTAGTCTTAAGCTTTGAAATAAAAAAAACAGCCAATATTCTCGCTTCCTGTGGTAGACACAGCCCAATATTACTCAGAGTGGGAATTACACCACTTATTAGTAAAAAAAATTCCGTTGTCAATGCAATCTTGAAGCGAATTTTCTTACTAACTAACCCATTGAGGCGACAACCAATTAAATAACACGAATGATAAATCTTTTAATGTGTGGCTAAGTTTTGACGCGTATCTACCCTTAAGATGTTATTGTGAATATCAAATGAATTTATTGTCTTTGATACGAAACACTAAAATTTGGGTATTTGTATTGTGAAACGTTGTCATTTTAATTACATTATAAATTATGACTAACAGAGCGGATATGCGAATACAAACATTAAAGTCCATTTAAATGATCTAACAGATTTCTCATAAATCACTATTGGTTTCCGATTCCGTAATCTTTCCAAAAGTAAACAAACTTAATAAAATTGAGCAAATTTTAAAACAGGAAACTAAAAAGTGAGCAAGCCTAGAAGCTGGAAACCTAAGTAAAAACAGATTTAAATGAAGTAAATTTAAAACTCGAAAAATCTGAATTTTTAAAAAGAATAGACCATAATTAATATTTTTGACTGATGTTGTTCGATGGAAATTGATTTTAAATTGTAAATTATTTAAAACTGGTAAACTTCCATATGTGGGATCACTGTAAGCAACCCGGGTTTTGCCTTTCGGCATCTTCAAGCTACATTATATGTGGACAGTGAGCGAACATATAACATACTATTATAGTAATATTTATTAGGTATAATTATTAGTAATAATTAATAGGTAGTATGTTATATGTTTGCTCACTGCCCACATATAAGGTAGCCTGAAGATGCCAAAAGGCGAAAACCGGGTCGCTCACATTAATCTCACATATGGAAGTTTACCAGTTTTAAATAATTTGGAATAGACCATAAGGCGAAAACCGGGTCGCTAACAGTAATCTCACTTATGGAAGTTTACCAATTTTAAATAATTTTGAATAGACCATAAGTTTTTGCCCAAAAAATAGTTTAAATAAGTCGGTCTTGAACTAAGTGTTCTCTTGTCCGAATATAGTAAGCTGTTTTTTTATTAACTGATTTCTATTTTAAAACATTTCCATACTGCACTCCTGTATCTTGTTATATATATATATATAATATATAAGACGATACAGTTTAGTTATTACTACAGATTAAGAGACTAAATCATATTTTGGGAATCGAAATAGCTATCAACCAACTTTATGATCCATAGTATCATAGTTTCATTTTACTACCATTATTAGTATGCGTAGTTAGTAGCGTGCGCGCCTAGCGATCCGGGGAATGCGGGCTCGAATCCAAATCTGACGGATTTTAAAAATCCGAAAAATGCAGGACTGGATGAGTTGAGTAATTGTCTGACAAACAATTCTCGTGAAAAATAATCTGTCAAGACGGCTTCACATTGCGGAGATCCATATACTCCTCTTTCGAAGTGAATATCTTCCCACTGTGGGGATCCATATGCTCCACGTTGGGAGCTAACATGGTATATAATAAAATAATAACTAGTAAATAACCTTACAACGATAATTTCTGTTTTTCATGTAAGACACCTTTTTGAATGATTTATATTTTCTTTCAATATATATTTTTTAATCGCGCTTTAAATGATGTTGTATGCATCAATGGGCATGCATGGCATGCAAACCAATCCTGAATTTTTCCTTTACTAAAAGATTACTTGTCCGTAATTTCCTTGCCTGTTCCTTCCCTGTAACGTTGAGGTTAGCGTGCAAGCCTCATAATTTAGGAGATGCAAGTTCAATTCTCATATCTGTCAGATTTCGAAAATCCAACAACGCAGATCGGGATGCCTATTGAGTTGATCAATCGACCGACAAACGATTCTCGTAAAAAATAAGCTTTCAAAATTTCTACGCTACATGTAAGACATAAAAAAGATAATGATATAAGATGTTATTTTATAGATATATATAAAAATAATACTCTAAAGTGCAGATATTTTCTCGTTTGCAAATGAAAATCTTTGTCCCAAAGAATCTTATTTTCTATTCATATAGAAACCGGAAATATATAAATCTTTTATTTTACATTATATTTCCGGTAAATTAATGTGAGGTATGTTACATTTCAAAGCAGAGATCAAATGAAAAAAAAATATTGAACATTTTTTCATTTTTCTTTGACAATATTTTTGCGAAAAATAAACGAAAATCATTCGATGATTCCATATAATCCGCTTAAAAACATTCTATTTGCATTTTTTTATCTCAATTTTTACCAAAGTATGTATTTGAGTTCAAATCATGCAGGCTGTATCAAGATTTTAAAAAGCGTTTTTTATACCATAATCGCTGCTAAAGTGGTACATATGAATCTACGTAGTGTAAAGATATCTACACTAAAAAAAGATTATGTGGATCTCCATAATGTGAAGACGTCTTGACAGATTATTTTTTCATGAGAACTGTGTCAGACAATTACTCAAGTTAATTCAGTCCTGCGCTTTTAGATGTTTAAAAATCCGACAGATTTGGGAACGAAACTTGGATTTCCCAGATTGCTAGGCATTCACGCTTACCTCTGTGCTATCGGGGAGAAAAATATGCATACATTTTATGGTTTGTTTGAAAGTCACTAAATGCAAGACAATCAAGACGTATTATTTAAATGAAATGGTTATTCTGTGAATAGGTTAGCAAGCATCAGGACAATGTCGACGTATGTTAATATAATTAGAGATATCGGCGACAAACACCCATACATATATTACACTATATGTATATGCCGCATTCAGAAAATCTGCATTGTTAATAGAGGTTATTGCCCTTCTCGCTCTTCCTGTGTCTCGCATCCCTGTCTCGAGAGATCTCCTCCAGAGCGAACTGACTAATCAAATTGTGTGAGTATGCTAAATAGACTTGTTTTGTGCATAATTTTGTCTAAGGTAAAAAAACGGCAAATTTTAAATTAAAAATAATTTTTAATTATATGCAAGCTTTTTCGGTGTATTTTGGCTGGGTAAACATTAACAAATTTGCGATTTTTTTTATCTGGGAAGCTCATTTGAGCTTTCTTTTAGTCTACCCTTTTTAGGTAATTAAAGCATTTACGAAAACAGTTCTACATATCATACATAGCACATTATTTATGCATATCTACACCATTTCGTGCAAAATTGGGATGATACAAGACTATACAAATTATAAAACTTTTACCACTAATACTTTGGCTATGGCTTGAATAGATTTTAAAATTCAAATCCAATTGAATTTATAATAGAAATAAAAAATGATATATCATAAGCCTTACATAATATCGACTGTGGAAAGGAAAAAGGATGTACCCCACAAAACGTTTGCTTAGGGATTCTGGGCCTAAGTCAAAACAATAAATAGACACGACCTTGAAGTGCATGATACAATACTACAACTGGTGTTTTATTTGCTCAATATGATATTTATTGATTTGTTATGATTTATGTCTTTTTTTCTTTCGACGGTCGATATAATATGTTAAGTTTCTCAAGAAAAACGTATATGAAACCAAAAAAAAGAGAGAGTTTTTTCTTAAAATAGATACTTCAGATTTTTTTAGATAACACATTTTGTAAATAAAAATTAGAAACAAATTCGACATCTGTAAATTATATACTTGTGATATTGTACGTGTATTAAGTTGCATACAACGCGGTTATCGAAAAACGTATTATTAAAAAACTATAGGCTTCGTCATTTTCCTTTCAACAGTCGATATTAACATTTTGTATTTACATATTTTTATTAAATATATTATGCATGATAAAAATATACAATACTACAATTAAATCTAGGATTCAAACCCCCAATATTCGGCAGTGAACATGTATGCAATTTTCTCAGCCACCAGCCATTACGCCGTTTATACGAAGGTATATTTTGGAAATAAAAAAAAAACTTTTATGGAGAGCTAGAAGGTTTTTTCTCATGAAGGCTAGATACTAATAGGACTTAGTGAAAGAATAGAAATAACGCACACTCTTGAGCATGAAAACCAAGGTCTTTAGAAGCTGTTTCTGGTACACCTGAAGAGCGCCTCAGTTATAACGGATCTAACACAACCCGAAAACAATTTCTTAATAAATTAATAAGAGATTTTTTTTATATAAAACATTTCGATAAAAAATATGCCTTATTATAATATTTTCTTTTGTGGATTCATTTCATATTCTTGACATTGTTCAATTGATTTTTTACAAAATATACTCAAGAGCTTTTACTTAAGAAATAATATTTTATTGGTTTTTTTATAAGTTATTTTGTGCTGGAAAGTCAATGAATGATAAAAGGAAAAGATCCAAAATGCGTAAATAATAATCAAAGTGAAACGATTGCTCAACCAAGCGAGGGCTAATTCAATCGAAAGAAGTTTTTGTGATATCAAAAAATACATTTTCTCATAAGCATTATTACAGAAAAACATTTACTGACCATTTATTAAAGGGAAATATTTTTTAACGAACACAAAAAATATAGTAAAAGAATTACATATCGTAAACATTTCATAAAAAGCATTTGTACATATTTTATTTTACAAAATAATCTCGTCTTAATGATTACTCATTTTATAAAAAAATATAATAGAATCTATAAAAATCTCCTTTATATTTAAAAAATTATTCGATGTTTGAATATTAAATCTATATAATTTTTGCCATGTTTACTCTAAAGCTGGACCATATGGATACATACGATACATGTAGTATATAAATCATTGTGATGTGGCCACATGTCTTGGAGAATTTCACAAGAATTTGTTGGTCTATTGCTCAAGCTAATTGGCATCCAGTCTCTATCTTTAATTTTTTTTTTAATCTTGCATCTATGAAAAATTTGCCAACAATTTACAAATAGTGCCCTCAAAGTAGAAGTCAGGTAAATTTGTAAAGAAAATTTGTGCTTAAATTCAGGATATTTAATATTTTTACGATTAGCTGATAATTAGTGCATTACATATCCAGACAACCTGAACGCTGCTTGCTTTTTTTTTCGACTAGTGAGATTCTGGTATCCTGGAACCACTCATAGGACGTACTCGGTAAAACCAAGGGGTGCTGACATGACCTAGAAGGATGCGAGACGGATGCTGGGTGATACTTTCAAAGGTACCATATGACAGCCAAATACTACAATATATTTAGGAAACGGATACGATGGAAGAAGAAGACAATATCCATATCGACTGCGAAAAGGAAATAGAACATAATCCTCAATTTTATCAAATTAGCTTTTTCTCGACAGTACAATGTATTGTATATAAAAAAATACACGTTCAATAATAAAACTCTTAGCTGAAAAGGCCAAAAAAGTATCCAAATTTAGCTTTTAAGTTTGAAAATAGGATGGCCTGTCAAATGTGCGATCGGGAAAAGGAGTTCCACCACATCAATTTTATTGGTTTTTTTAAATGCCTTATTAAATTAATATCATATAGGTTAAAAATATACCACTTTTAGTCTTCATAAACTTTGAGGTTGTGTTCATGTAATATTTTGACTTATGACCAAAATCCCTAAATAAACGTTTTGTGGGCTACATCCTTTTTCCTTCCCACCGTCGATATTATGTAACGTTTGTTGTATATATTATTTGTTATTCCCATAATAAATATAATTGGATTTGAATTTTACAATTTATTCAAGCTATAGCCAAAGTATTAATGGTAAAAGTTTTATAAATATTTATACTCTTGTATCATCCCAATGTTGCACAAAATGGTGTAGATATGCATAAATGATGTGCTATGATATGTATAACTGTTTTCATAAATGCTTTAATTACCTAAAAATGGTAAACTAAAAGAAAGCTCAAATGAGCTTTCCAGATAAAAAATCGCATATTTGTTAATGGTTACCTAGCCGAAATACACTGAAAAAGCTTCAAATAGACTTTTCTGTGCCTGTTATAAAATTTGTTCTGAGTAGGCTACGTGCTTTTTCTTTCTATGGTCGATTTCCTTTACATGCATTATTCATTCCAAATATATCAAATTTACAATTGCATAAGTTTAAGCTGAAATCCAGCTGAAGTTTTTTAATTCACACATTTTATTTGTAACATCATTGCAACAAGACGTATGTTAAAACATAATATACTGCATCGGGTAGTTAGTGGGTACATATTTATGACCGCGACTTTAATATTTCCCGAACTTATTTCTTAGATAGGTATCAATTTTTTACCCAAAATTTTTATGATATACGACTACCTTCGTCATAACTTATCGTACAGCATGTAGAAATAGAATAAATATTGACTCCCACGAGGAAACAAGTGGCCTGGTATATGTAAGCAGAAGTACTCAACATTCAAAACATAATTCACATGGTAAGGAAATCACAAACTATTAATTTTAAGGTATCTACATCTATACCATCACGTACATAAAATCACACAATAATTGAAATGAAAAATATTAAAAAAGGAAGTAAACATTTTGTATGAAAAATGAAACACAAATAGGGCACACATTTGTTTAATTTATTGCAACACACCAGTTTTTGGGCCATGAATAAAATATGATTTATATAGTAGACTTGTGATGATAAGGGGTAATCTTATTACAATAAGTAAGAGTCTTTATAATTATTGTAATAATGATTTCTTAACGTTTTCATGGCACAGCTGCCTAAATTAGACTCGAAAAATAAATTAATTAATGTCAAATTCAAGGGGTAAAAAAGGAGAAATTTCAAATGAAATAACTAAATTACTACATGATATTGTTTTTTGAAGTCATATAATTTTAATAAAATCAAAATATCGTAAATATGCGATAACAACTATACTCGTATATACAAATTATAAACAGAGTTCAGAACAACAATTCAAAGGTTTGCGGTAGTAAAGCTTTCATTTATTGAACTACTCAATAAGGGTTTTAAATTTGTAGAATATTGTAATAAATGATTAAAAAAATGACCCTATAACCCCTTTTAATTTCAAAATAATAGTTTTTGCGTTAAATTTTTGAAAGTTGAACGAAAAATCGTTTATTTCTCGAAATATCCAAACAACGTCTGCACTGTAAAAATATTAATCGTAAAACAGCATTATAAGTACCAAAAAAATACTACATAAAATAACTTATATCGGTGACACTTGCTGTATCAAAATAGTTTCAAAAAATACGTGTAATTCCAAATTACATTCAATGAGTTCTGTTACATTCAGCAAGCGAAAAAAAATCCCCTTCACCAAAAGACTTGCAGCCCACGATTTGGAAAGCACTGCTACAATTGTCTCGAATTTTCTTGGGTCGTACCATTGTCGCTTAGTTATTTCTATCGAATACATTACGCAAACCACATGATGTTAGAATCAGTTAGAAAAAAAAGGTAAGTACTCGTAGATTTGATATTTAAATGATTATTTTTATCTAAGCACATGTCCCACCCCAGAAGTCGATCGATAAGTTCATGTACTAACCAAAAGTTGTATGTTTGAATCTTATAATCTTTTGACAAGCTTAAAAACCAAAGATTACAGGACTTAATACCCAATAAGTGAAGCAAAAGGCAAAATTTGATTATTTTGAGAAATATCTGCTATGGCAAATATTAACGTTTTAACCGGTTCTATGCCATGCCAAGCCGGCGATAAAAAATGAGCGGCTGTACGCGTTGTCCTTTAATACTCAATATCTATCCAATTTTGACTATTTTAAATAATTAATTATTTAAAACGCACGGTGACATCTTGTGAGATCATGGTGAAATATTGAAACGTGACATTGTCAAGAATTATTGACATTATATTGATTTTAAAAGAGCTTTGTTGGGCAATCAAAAGGTGCTAGCCATGTAGGTCCCGCCATATGAATATCTCCCGGTATTTGAAAGGTTAAAGACCTAAGCAGTTTAAATATGTATAGGTTGGTAAAAAACATATTCTTTGAATGGCAAGAAAATCAAATGGTTGATGCATTAGAGTTTGCGTAAATATGCTATAGCTCAATCTACGAAGGCCAGATTCAGTCTCCGGGTCATAGTTGGATACCCCTGGGCTAAGTTATCGTGATTGTGCAGTGCCCATACTTCCTGAAGAGATTGCAAAGCCGAACATTTCTGCTGAAACAACTTTGCCTCTACTTATATAATGTGTTTATTGACTAAGAGCTGACCGCATTGATACTATCTTTATCTTATGATAGGGAATTTAATTCTTCGGGATTTATGTTATTATATATTCAAATTAAAATAAAACTAAGCGGGAATATTCGAAATATTAACTTATGTATTTAAGAATTACCCAAATAAGCATTTTCTTCCAATAACAATATTATCATATCATATTTTATTGAATGCAAAATTCTAGAACCCTTACAAGAAATTCAATTATTTAACTTTTTAAATGCCGGGAAGTATTCATATGGCCGGCAATTTTTTTGGAAAATATTTTATAATTTATGACGATATGTCGTGTGCTTCCTCACCATGGTTCCTAAAGATGTCACTGTCAATATTAGATTATTTAAAACAGTTAAACTTTGCTAAATATTGAGTGTTAAAGTAGAGCGCGTATATGGGCTCATTTTTTATGACCGGCCTACCACGCACGGGACCATAGAGCCCTTTAATACATTTATGGCATATAACCGGTTAAAAATAGTCATTATTAATAAAGCTGTAACAAAAATTAGCACACTAGAATAAAAATGCTGCTAGCATAAATATATATGATTTTGCAGATTTGTTTTGTTGAAAGATTTTCATCACAAGCCACGTCTTAACATCCGTCTATAGTATCCCATGAACAGCTTCTTCAAGTCAACTTCTTGGTCGGATCGCACTAGAATGTGCGCGATTTCTATTCTAACTAATTAAGCCCTGTTACTATTTAGTTTTATTTAGAAGAAACCTTCTCGCTCAGCGTAAGATTTTGCGTTTTTTTAAAAGCAACAAAATTATCCTTGTAGAAACCAAGTCGCAATGGCTGACCAGTCCGACAAATGGTGGAACTGACATGAGAAACTCTTACCTTTCAACCGATAGATGGGGACACAAATTGCAGTACTGATACAAACTGTGCTAAATCAAGTTTTCCGTTAATCGGACAAAATATTAATTTCTAGTCTAAGTTTAAAAAAAAACTTCAAAAACTAACCACGAATATATGTGGAAAATTTCAACATTTTTCGGACATTATTATTTTATTTAGTAATCGGTAATGTTCGGATGAAATCGTAGAAGTTCGACATCAAATAAACAATCATCGTCCACAATCGAGTAAAAGCGTATAAGCTCGGAATTGAATAAGCAATTGACCACAACCGGAAGAATAAATATTTATTTTTTAGTATAATATTAGTTGCTAGGGTTGAAATATATTTTTGGTACAAAAATATTGTACTCTTGTTCAATTGTTCGTATATATTTATTTATGTGTTACAGATATGATACGGCTTACTTACAACTAACAAACTTTTATCTCTGCAATAGTATTATTTTAGAAAAGATTTCTATCAAGATATTCCGGAATCTCATACAAAAACCCTACATTATAACTTGTCAAAACAGTATCTACAAAAATATTACTTTCCTGCGAATAAACAATCGTATAAGTTTTTATGACATATCTATGATCAATTACCAGAGATTGCTTTTCTATTTTATTTTATTACCGATAATTTCAAAGAAACTTTCGATTTACTGTCACAGATATCGATTGGATAACGTATTTTTGCAATGTGTAATCATAAAAATACACAGTCACGAAGTAGCTCAGAAAGAGTTTCGTATAATATGATTTCAGCTATCTTCGCACACAATTAAATCAGCTAGTAAACCAATTTCAATGTATTTAATTGAGACTATTTATCATCGATAGTATCTGACAATTATTTAACGTACTTTTTATTATTTATACTTCAGTAAGTTATATACAGTAATTCTTTCAGGAGAACATCAATTTCATCAGCTCTTTATTCCTTTTAACTAGATTCCACTGTCTATTTTTTACCATGTTCCCTCCAAAAGTGAAACATATGGATTTAGACAACCTACTGATGTCTACTTTAAAAGTAGTGTATACAGTATAATATTTTATATCATTATGTCAAGATATATCAAGACAAATTACTATTTTGGCAATTTTCAATTGTAGATTGGCTTAAAAAAACCGCCCGATAAAAGCGCATATGGTAGAAAAATATATGGCATATCCGCTCTGAAAGTGGAGAATATGGATTTACATAGTGTGAAGATATTAGCTTAATCCGAAAGTGGAGTATATAGATCTCCACAGTGTGATGATATGTATTGAAAGGTTATATTTCACGTGGATTGCTTGTCATATAATTGATCAGCTCAATAGGTAATCAGCTCTGGATTTTCGGACTTTAAAAAAATCAACAGATGTATGAATCGAACTCGCATTATCTAGTCGCTAGGCAAGTATGGTAACCACTATGCTTCCAGGAATATTCCAAGGAGGGTCCATAAAAGTCAATATATATTATTTTTACTGTGAAATGATATATCACTTGGAGGATATGCGAGAGATTGCCTGGTGATATAATTTTAGGAATTCTAAGAAACACCATGTCGAAACTCCACTTTAGAGATAGCTATAGAAGAAGAAAATCAGAAAGAAACTCATAATAAACTAAGTATTCTTTCTTATTGTATTTTTTTCATCGTTACTTTGGTGCCATATCACGTTATATTGTCATTTTCTGGGTACTGTTATTTGGCTAGAAATATATTCAATATCTTCCATATTATTCCACGCTATCTTCGATGAATGTTAAAGTTATGCATTTGTATCATGATTTCAGTATATCATATATATCAAGTTTTCATAAATCCAATTGAATTAAGCTCACTTATATTTTTCGCAAAGTCTAAAGAAAGCTCTACTGGTCAATGGAATCATATAAATGATAATAACAGTGAAAAAATATTGTGTCTTTATTTAAACATCCAGAAATTTTATGCTCACCTGTTTTTATTCTACTGAAAACATTTTATACTAATATTTAATCAAAAAAATATTACAATTTTGACGTATCTCACTGACCATTTCATGTTAAAAATATGCTTTAAATATTATTAGGAGTACGAAGAATGTACAATAGTTCTAAGCTTTCAGAGACTCTTTCAAATCATTAAATTCAACTAATAAAATATTGCAATCTTGTACGATTCAAACCCGCAACATTCTGTCCCAAATCAAGAATGCTGGCATCATGGCTACCAGATGGACTATCTTTTTAAATGGTCATTTATAATTTTTTTTGTAATGTTTATAAGTTATTGTCTGTATTATTTGATACTACTTTTTATATAATATAATAATTTGATGAGTAACAAGTTAACAATTTATTTTATCTCTAAAGTATTTTGTAAAAGTAATTGTATTTTATATTTCGAAGCAAACATTTCAAAGTCTGCACCTATCCGTTATAAGTGCATTAAATTTCAAAAAATTGAATTCTCGGAACACGAATTTTCCATTTTCCGCAGAAGTGGACCAAATTTTCTAGTGGGTTTTGTTTATACCAGAGCGTACCATACATATGTGATTCTTTAAAGAAATTCTATGTTGAAATATACATATGAATATAAATATACAAATGTAAATATAAAGATTGCATTATAATATTTAAACACTTTCAGTTAAACTCCATTTACAAAGTTGGTTTACGGTTGTGTTGTGGTGATATGAAATATAAATAAAATAATATTCTTAACTTTATCGTAAAAGATTTGACGAGTCTACATTATGGAGCTCTTGGCACTCTACAGTGTGTAGATATATATTTTCATATGGATGAGATGTTGGCCAATTAATAACTCAATTACCATTTTATTATATAAATCTAAATGCACAATATAAGGAAATGATTTTTTAAATTTTTTTCATTCAAATAAGATTTTAATCAATAACATAACAATTAGGTAATAAAACATGCTTTTTGAAAAATATTTATAAGCTTTTTTAAATACAACATAAATTTATAAATATACTTAAATGAACAACTTGTAAATAAATATTTACATATATTAGTTCAAAAGAAAAAGCTCGTAAAGATTTTGTGTAAACATTCTATATACTTTTATTACAAATTTTATTACTATAAAAATGAGACTTATAGTTAAAATCCTATTCAATTAGTTCTTTTCGAAAGTCATGGCCCATGCATAAATTGATTATTATAATGAATTTTTATATTTGTATTAAAACAGTAGACAGTGGTCCGATAATTGAAATAGCTATCGACATTTTTTTCCGTGTGCATAAAATTTTATTGTTCAACCGTTATATGTATTGTAAGTAATTATTATACATATGAATATTAATTATATAAGTAAAAAAGCTAATTTTGTAGTGCCTACAGCAAAAAAAAACGAATTATATAAAAATAAAAATATTTAGGTTTGCTTGAGTGTTTTAGAGCCAGAGATTGCTTGTTCAAGTCTCATAACTAAAAAATCTTTCAAATTTAAATGATATGGAACTGAATATTTTACCAATTTTTGTACAAAAAATCTGTCAATATAATATTTCATACAATGCACCGATAAATTTATTTCATTTCTGTACTAGTCCATATTTACATAATTGACAATAAAGATCTCAATAGTATGAGTTAATAAGTCAGAATAAATAGTTGTGTCACCCCGGTAGGATAATTGGTAGTGCACGCGTCTACCGATCCGGTGAATACGAGTTTTAATCCCTATCTGTCGAATTTTAGAAATCGAAAAATGGAAGACTGAAGAAAAATTCTCGTGAAAAGTAATTTGTGAAGACGTCTTTAAATCAGGAAAATCAATATACCCTACATTATATCATCTACATTATATTATACCCTATATATGAAGATATCTTCACACTGTGTAGATACATATGCTCTGCTTTAGAAGCAAATATAGTATATATAAAAGTTTTAAGCTGAAGATTGGTTCTTCTTTTTAACTGTCTGTTCTTTAGAAGTAGATATGGTTCAATATAAATAAAAATAATGATTTATATTAATTACAACTTGAAATTAAAGTCAATATACCGCGTAAATTTAATATCTTATTGTAAAATGTTTTAGATTGCCGATTGAAAATAATTGTGGATAAAATCCGTCATTGTATGGATTCGTGTTCTCTGTTGGCTATGGCACAATAATATGTCGCAAATATAGATCCAGTATTGGGATTGCTGAGGATTTGGACCGACAGTAAAGTTTATCGCGTGTACAACGGATTTATAGAGCGGATCGGTCAGAACTAGAATTCGCTACCAATACTACACGCTGACCCGAAAGTAAATGCGTTCTTATTTTATTTAATTAATTTAGAAAATTAGAAAAATACAAATTATGAAATAAGGCATTTAAAACCTTTTATTAAAAACTTTTCTCTAGGAGTCATCATACAAAAAAAATATGAAAGAAATATCACTAAATATCAAATAATTAAGCTGCATTAATAATTTTTCTCCCCGGTAGCGTAGAGCTTAGTGTAGGCATCTGGAAATACGGGGAATGCAGGTTAGATTTCCAGATCTTTTGTGTTTTAAATAATCCAAAAATGTATGACTGGATGCCCATTGGGTTGAGTAATTTTCTGACAGACAATCCTCAAAAAAAAAAATATTTGCCAAGACATCTTCACACTGCGGAGATCCATATACTCTAGTTTTAAATTGGATATTTTTACACTGTGTAGATCAATATTTTACACTTTGGGAGCAAACAAGGTATAAGAAGAAAAATAATAATTTGAAAAAAAAGATTAAACTTTAATGCATTAGTATCCTTTAAGTAAATATACAATATACAAAATAAATTACACGTCATGAATATTATGTAATCAACAACTGCAGATCCATGTCTCATTTTCACGCGTTACGAAGAGAACTG
>JAGVSQ010005821.1:676-17175 GCA_022683975.1 Rhyacophila evoluta
TATATATATATATATTATCAGTTTTCTTAAAAATCAATACTGTTCATAAAACTATCAACATAACTTACTATTTTTATTTGAAATTATCTGCTTTTTTGTGTCTGATAAGATATTAAAAGAGTATCTTAAAAATTTTCACGTCATCCAAACCTATTATATTACAGTAACCTTATATAACATCACTAATATAATAAGCGTTTGAATGTATTTCAATGTAACGACTGTAATATTTATATTTCTGTAAATTTCACTCGTCAAAAAAGCATTATTCAGCCTGTAATTTGATTGGATCATGATATTATTACAATAATAACTATATAAAACATGTTGAGATGCATTGCTACGATCGCACCAAGCTCCGCATATAATGCACCGCGAAGTCGTGCCCTACAAAGGGGATGCAATTGGGGTGCAATAAACGTCAAGGGCTCCCCCAAAATTCAGACCCAATCCACCATCGGAAATTTATATTATCACTCCAATGAGATTTTCTATTCATCAAGTTGATTTCTGGATTTAACAGCAAACATCTAATATCAGAAGGTGCCAATTTATATATTTAAAAAAATATATCATGGCCAAATTCCTGTGAAAATGTCTCCAAATGTCCTTCGTTTCCCACTTTATCAAATTTAAAGAAAATCAAAAATAACTAAAACAACGACTCACTATATTCTATATATAAAAAATACGGAATATAATAATTCATCTCATCTCAAGTTAAAGACTTATTTTATGTTTTTGCTTTTGAAGACCAACTTGAAATCAAATAACTTGTTCAAGTTTGTAATTAAGAGGCTTGTGCTAGTTTTTTTGTTTCGTCAGCAAAAAATATATCGAATTGTATGTATTATAAATAAAAAATAAATATAAAAATGTTATTTATGAATAAACAGAAGTGATGGGATCATATTATTGTGTCTGCTTTTTCAATTGCCTTATATATTAAATATGTAAACGAAAACCTACAGTAGTGTATACTTGATAAGCAGAAAAAATCACCAGATTGAAGACATGAAAGAAATTCAGAATAACTAACCCAAATCATTTTTCATGTGTCAATATTGTTTTGATCGCCGATTCAGAAAAAATGTATTTGAAGCAACAAACTTGTGTGTGATTTTTAACGGATTTTTTTGTAAAACATTTATAACTTATTAAATTATAACACTCAAAAGTGTGTCTAGAGAAATCTATTCAATAAAACCCAAACGGTAAACAGTAAAAACGTGAAATGTATATACCTACAATTATCATTTCAACTTTTTGTTGTGTTTATTTTAACTTTCAATAACATCACCGATGGTCAATAAGAGGTTTAAATATTGCGTATAGCCAAGTATTGAAAGAGATTTGTATTAAAAGGATGAATAAATGTTTTATAAATAATGAGTTTTAATCTATCCAAGGTAAACACGGTTCACAATTTGAGAATTACATAAATTCCACATAAAATAATATTTTATCTAATACGACAAATTTTTTAAGGTACGCATTGGAATAAAGAATATCAGACACGGTATCAGTGGGTATCGTCAGTAAGTAAACAACCAATCAATCAATGATTTTGATAAAATATCAGGTAGATAAGTGACGTGGCTTTAATACTTCTGAGTTTTGAAATCAAAAATAAATATCATCCCATTATTAAACATTCTTGAACGTTGTAAAATAAGAACAAGCGATTTACTTGTCTGATTTACAAAAAAAAACTTATAAATATTTTGTACGTACACAATAACTGTACTGTAACATTTCCAAGTATCGTAAAATGCAACAGCTTCTATCAGAACTGTGATAACATATAATATGATCTATGCGTGAGATTGGACATTAATATTTTCACAAAAGTGTGTAATATTGGTACGAATAAACTATGCTTTGGGGAAGGCAGTAGGAAAACCACTGTTAAAGGTGTGGAAAGTCTCCAGGCTCAAATGCATTTCGTACGCGTGGTGCAATAAAGCTTGAACTAATGATAAGTACAAGTATATATTCATTCCAAAAAGGCTACACATGTATGAAATGTATTAGCCGTCGACAAATAAAAACAAAACTATCCACCAAACAACATACATACATATTTAGAAGTTTCGATATGACTGTAATTTGATTGGAAGTTCAATGATTTTGGTAATCAACTGGCAAAACATGACTCTTGAATAAAATTCTAAAGTTATATGCTTATCGGTATGATAGATCATTATTCCTAACTCGCTTTCTTTGGGCTGTATATGAAGCGTATACAAACAAGGCAACGCCCATTGAAATACACTACAAACTTGCGAATGAATGATATTATTGATGTTCAAGCTATCAACATAACCAACGTAAAAATATATATTTTATACGCAAACTAAACAGATGTATATTAAGTTTTGTTCATTTACAAATTACCTAGATGAGTCAGTCGCGGTAAATAAATAATGTAAATAATATTAGTCAGAAATACATAATTACCCACGAATATTGTGTTCCTATACTGTATACTACAAAACAGAACAGTTCAAGAGTATGTCTGTCTGTCATAGAAATTCATCCCTAACGGTGAACAGCAGCGATGTAAAACTTTCACGCGGGTTTTTGGTTGCTATCTATAAGTCAACTGTTTTACTTTCAACTTTTAAAATCGTCACTGATAATCAAAAAGATACTAAACAGATTATATGCAGTCAAGTAGTGCAATAAAGTTGTAATAAAATGATGAATACAACTGATTTCAATGAAGAAATAGTTTGAATCTATACCAAGATAATAAAGCTAGTATGTATTTCATAAACTATATGCGAAATAAACTAAGTTATTAATTAATAATATCAAGTCATGATGGGAAATGAAAATTGATTGATCGAATTTCAACATATTTTCTGTTTGTAATTGATGATATCTGGGTTCGTCTTTCGGAATCTTCAGGGCGCGGATGTCTAAAGTTAATTTTATTTTACAATAATTCAATTGGCGGGCGGCATTTGGCTACGATAATCATGCCACAAATAATTCCGCGATATAAATGTCACCCGGCATGGATGCGAGAAATGCCTTTTCAATAATAATAATAATCGGTGTTTATTGATGGAATATGTAAGTGCCCATTGTTTAGCAAAGTTGTGTACAAAAACCATGCCTATCGATTCAACACAATGTGCAATAAGCAATATTTTACGTGAAATACAATTTTTAACATTACGAAAACAGTTATAAAGCTTATCATTCTCCAATAATGAAAATTTATGCACACAATATTGATTTTTTTGAAATTATTGGGTCAAGTCGTTAAGTTATTATCAGTCTATTGTTTTACAAGTTTAAAATACTCTCACAATATTAAAAACGCAATAACTATTTGAACCCTGCTTTATTTTCTACAACGCTTAATAGTGTTGCGAAATGGTTTTATAGTGAAACTTATATTTCAATTACTACGGGAATTGTTTTGTCAACCAGTCGCTCAACCCATTGGATTATCAAACTTAAATATATTTTTTTAACATTGTATGCATATTCAATTAATGCATTATAACTCACGTATAATCAAATAGACGACGCTTCATATATTGCTATTTCAAACTAAGATGAAAAATAAAATGTAAATTTACTAAAAAATTTATTCTGGCCACATTTCATAGGAATAATTTATCTATTCACCGTTTTTTTAAATGTTATTTAAACGAATTAATCTGAATTTCGGAACTTGTCCTGACAATGGTCAATCTATATAATTATATATAAGTAAAGGTGCATTTTTGTTTGTTTGTTCGCTATGCATTTGGACAGAGTACGTGCCAATAAAGCCAAACGTTCCAGAAATACTCCTATCACCCAGGATAAGGTCGTGGGCTACTTTTCCTCCGAAAAAAAGAAGTCCTTCCCCCTCCCAAAGGACCCCCTCAGTTTCATCACACTTGTAATATTAAGTTTTCCAGGACAACTCCGGGTGCCTCAGCTAGGTAATGTTATAAATACAAACTGAAACCTTTAATTTATTTAATCTAATTAAAATAAACATTGGCATATTATAGTAATACAATTGTAACAATTTTCGGTTTAAACCATAAACTATTATGAAGGCAAAACAAAATCGGCACTAATGATATTTAAATTTGTTTTTTTTTTAATATTTAGAATACCGCGAAATTGATACAGCGGACATCAATAGAGCATATTGGAATTCCATTATTAAATACAGAATATTTTATCTTCAGGCTTACAAACGCTTATTATGTCCTTTGTATCTACTTTTTCGGAAATCAGGAGACAGAGCAGCTCAGTAGGTAGGTTTATATGAAAAAAATACGTTAATATGTCAAACGCGAAATAAGTGAACACAATTCTAGTGATAGCGACTGACACAGCATCTTGGCATTTCGCGCAGTAAATTATTAATAAATTTATTGCATACAATGTTTCAAAAAGAGATAGTATAACTGAATATGCAAATAAAATAGAAGATATCTTGCTTACATTTTAAGTGGAACACGATACTCAATAAAATTCAATTGAATGCTTAAGTAAATAACTACTCAATACTTGATACGAATTCATCTGATTTTATTTATACATAATTGATAAGAGCCATGTTAATGTAAAATGATAAAAAAATAGCCGCATGATAAAATTTATATTTAAGAATTAACAGCTGTTACACTTCAATTAATTAAAGTTGAGCGATTATATAAGCAAGTTATTAAAATAATTTTAACGATAATTAATATAAATAAGACTTATAAGCAAAGGTTATAATATTAAAATAAAAATTATTAGATACTGCATTCAGGATTAAATTTCGTATTAAGGTAGTATGTAGTTTCTGCTGAAATGTTGCGTGCAATATAATAAAACTCGATCAAATTCCGCGAATTGCCACGGGCCAGCCCGCTGAACACGTGTTAATACAGATATTTGGAAACTAAACACATTTCCAAGTCGACTAAACACTTTCAAATACAAACACATAAATTATTAAGAAAATACAGTCGGGTCCAGACTGTTTAAATATCAAATAACAATATACACCTGAATCAATTTATTGAGTAAGTCCCTACTTACCTGAATGCAATATAATAAATGGGAAAGTATTCATAAATGCAGAGGTGGCAAATAAATTACGCGTGTGCCAAGATTTATACGTGAAAGATTTTCGACGGCATCCTAAATAATTGTATCTCTGCCAATGTATTTTTTTCATCTTCGTACATATCATAGACTCTAAGTAGAGAGCATACATTGCAAATAAAGCAATACATTATGTTTTCTCGTTATTCAGTGCACATGCAGAATTGAATACATTTGTGTTTGAAAACGCCCTCTTGCGACGTAGATTTTTGGACATGTGATTATTGGTTGTTACCGTCCTCCGGCGTTGGAGTATTTAACAAGTTTGCTATCAGTAACTGATTATAACGTGTTCTTATATTCAACATCAAATCAATCTCATAAGCTATTTATTTTATTTAAGATCGGAATCGAACATTCGACTTCCTAACATTTTTGTTTTATTTGTTCACATATAAAGGATTCATGTATGTAACATTTTTTTAATAAACATGTTAATACTCTTCAATATATACACGTACATATTTAACTATACTATAATCGAGGTTAAATGATGATATTCCATCATAATATTAAAGTCATAACTATTATTTACAATAATTTATTATTGGATAGGTATCTATCGTTAGCGGTGGTTGAGCGAGAAATGAAATACTAACATTCAAGAAAGATATCAGCATAACAAAATTAAGATCCATTTGGATCAACTCTTTAAATTTTGGTAATGCATCATCGTGCCATTAATTTTTCACTCTTGGTCGATTCTCAGGACAGAACATTAAGTTTTAACAAACATGAATAGACGATTTACATAAATAACTACAGTCGAAGTTAAAATAATTCAGCATATAAGTTTTATATAATACTATGTTTAAAACAGTTTGATATTATTATTTTCATATTAAATAGGCTAGCTAAGTTTGATTGGATTAACATGAATATGGTTACGCACGTAACAGCGATCGGTGTTTATCAAACTTTAATAAAGGGTAGCTTCAAAACGGAAACGGTTCTAATAGTGTAGTTCTAAACATTTAGTGTGAGTGACGAAGCGGGCGATATATTTAATGGTTTATCCATAACACACATTCATAGTATTGACTTCTAACGATTACAGAATATCTCGTTCAGTCACACAAAAAGATGCAATATTTAATAATACAGGAATGATACAACATATCATATGATCACCAAGTCCGCATTGAAAGTAAAGCATATCAACTGCTTACTGCCAAGACCTCATATCTCAAAATTTCACGAAAACGTTTTTGTCGTTTACTTATTGACTTATTACTTATGAAAAATATCACGTGGAAATTCCTAGTAGCTCAAATATTTATCTCGGCAGAGTTACGAGCAATTGTCACATTATAGTTTTAATTACTTGCCAATAAATAGCGATCAAATCGGTTTTCGTAAAATTTTCAGATATGAGGTTTTCGCAGTAAGCTAACAATATGGATGCTCGTGAAGAAGTTCACTTTGGAAATGAAATATGGATCATCACAATGTGAAAACTTTTCTTGAAAGATTATTTCAAGAGAATTAGTTTTTCAGTCAATTTGTCAAACGCAATGTGATAGTATCCAAAAATAATATTAAATTGTATAGATTCAGCAATGTTGTAACTGGTGTAAAAATCAAGTCAAAATAAATCAAGTTTCGTGATTTATTCTATACTGATCAATAAAAAAGGTCGTTTATATTATATTATATAATATTATAAGCGAGCGTAAGTCCAGGAGCGATGTTCATAAAAGCCCGATTGAATTCGTCAGCTATGCGATATGGAACGGTGTAACGGTAGTCATGGCAACCGTTTCACTAAATTGTTTTCATCCCTTTGTCCCGCGATGCAGCTGTGCCGAGTGCACTGTTTGTACATAACATTTTTTTATTTTTTCACACACATACAAATGTATTAATATTTGTGCACGTACGTGAATTGAATTATACCCATGTACGCATGCGCCACCGACATAACTACCTTAGAATCTCGATTATCCGCACTGATTGAGGATGAGGATAGTGCAGATAATCGAAAAAAACAAAAAGCAATATACTCAAATGGAAAAAAAAAAACACTATAAACAAATCTACATATTGTGAATATTTTGATTTATTTCTCGAATTTTCCATAATGCTGATAATTGTATACAACAACTCGCTCTTGTTCAAAATTTCGTGATTGAAAATCTACAAATTTGTAGATTTAAGGCGTGTAAATGATTATATCGTGACATGTGGCTTGATTTTTTGGTTTAAGTCACTGAAAAAGTAAGGCTTTATTTTTTGCAATCTCTTGTATTATTTATACATTTTGGACTAACAATAATACAAGACATTTCAAAAAATAAAACTATACTCTATAAAGTGACTTAAACCAAAAAATCAAGATATTTTTTCCTGCAATATTGACGACAATATGTATATTGAACCCAATTAGGTCGGATAAGAGTGGTGCGAATAATCGAGGTTCTACTGTATGCTACATAATTACTTTATTTGTAGTTATTTAGTACTTTAATTTAATTTAATTTAATTTATTAAGTAATTTGATAGAATATATTGGCAATACAATATGAAGGTAATGGTATAAGTTAATTAAATAAACAGATGCACTCGTGGTTATAAGCTTGCTGATTACTGATTATGAGAATGCATGGTCGTATTATTTATTTGTGTTAGTGTCACTAGTTAATACAACTTTACCAATAACAAGCCGTTGAACAAATATTGGAACGTCTACTAAATTTTTAAGCGTGCTGACCATTTAAAAGTTAAGCAATGATTTATATCGTTGTCATGGTAACAGCGAGAAACGATGTGTATGAGTCTAAAATATTAGGAAGATAGTACTTATTTTCGAAGATCTACCAGACTAAAAATACCCGTATAATAATCGCCATACAAAAGTCTAATGATGGTCAACATTCGGTGAAGTATATTATACATGAAGAATAAAAAACTAGTGATATTTTATTTATAATATGTTTTAGCTTAACTTTATATACATTAATTGTCACGTTATTGTCATAGCATTAATTACATTTACGACAACTGGATTGATACTGGGATTCTATAATATTCTAAGCCACGTGTGAGACGACTGTGGATCTGCCAGATCCTGCAAAGAAACGTAGAATTATTTTGTGAAAGTTGAGTTAAATTTTAAGTAAAAATGTGATATAAAATATTTAAAGTATGCCATCTAAAGCAATAATTCCAGCTTTGTCTAGACAGAAACTTTATTTGCTTATGGATAGGGAAATATAAGAAATTATTTTGAGTACCTTTATCAAGAATTTCTAATTCTTTTCAGAGTTTATTGTTTTATTTTGTATAACTTATGTAGGCATTCAACGTTAAAAGCGTTTGAAAGAGCTGTCAATTAAATATGATTCAGCCGAAATCTTATTTTTCTTTAAAAAATAATGATCAATATACGCTAAAAAATATATTTTTTAATTAATAAATTGTTGTTTTAATAAAACGTGAATGTAATATTACTTATCGACAAATATTTGTAATATATGGGATTAAAATGTCAATGTAAATGTACCGAAGTTCTGTAAAGTTTACAAAAATCGATAAGAATGAATGGCAATCTAAATAATGTATATAATGAAGTGTTATTTGTTTTTTTTTTTACGTTGATAATATGTCGAGTAATACAATACAATGATCACGCGAATAATTAAGATAGCACGGTTAAGTATTTTTTCCAAAGCGTAACTGTGTTTGATAATAAATATATGAAAAGTGTTGTTTTACAAAATCTTAGAAACCCAGCAATAAATGCTAATACATGATATACATATCTTTGATAAAACAAACTTTGTATTATTTGAAACATACGTACATTTACAATATTAACAGCTTCCCTAAATAGTATTCCGATGCGATAGCTAAGCCATCTGCAGAGATGACCCAGCAATGAGATATTTCACTATTCTTCAAGCACTTCTTTCTCCCTGGTTTTCTCCCAACGAATATAGACAATATTCTTTTCATAGCCTGATTAATAGTATCTGTTTTATGATTTTTTATACCGTTTGTTTTTCTCATGACACAGGGTTTCATGCAGTTTTGACGAATCTTTGATACAATAGTATCGTTATCAAATCGTTACTGAAAGCCAGTAGGAGCTGCTGTCATGAATCAGCGATAAGCTATCCATGAGTTTTATCAGTAGTGTAATGATAATTAGCTTCCGAGTTCGGACAGGACCGGCTTAGGAACCATGCTACTTCGATGAAAAATATTTTTATTGGATCACAGCGTACGAGATAGTGAACAAAATTTCGTTCAATATGTGCGCTCGTGAGTACCTGATCAACGCATCTTTCTCAAGACGCCCACATCTTATTTCTGAAATAGCCAAATAGCCGATTTCCGCGACCAGAATAAGCAGCACTCGATAACACATTTATTGTAGCGAAGCAAATACTCACAGAGGCCAATCGCACCACTCGATAAGAGATAAGAGGAATAAAACGTGGCCAGGTATAGAAATAATGCAACCAACATACAGCTGCGAATCAAAGTCTGTGCTTAAATATTATTTACGTCATAGTATATATACCATCGGAATTAATTATTGGAGATATGAGTATTGATTTTATTCACGCTAATTTTTATAACTATAATATATATATGATGACTATTATGTCATATAAGTAACGAAATGGATTTGACTATCGATATATTCCAACAGAGTGAGAGTAAAATCACGCATAAATTATATTATAAAGTTTATCCAAATTAATTTCAGTTTACTATAATTTTTCAAATCAAAATTAATTGAATCGGTTAACTAAAACATGTATTCTTATTTGGAACCTTGTTTTTGCTTTCCGGTGTCATCGAGTGGTTTATATACAAGTTAACTGGAACATAGTTCATTTATATAGAGAACTAAGATACTGAAAGTCAAAACACGATCCATAACTATCTATCTATAAATATTAAATTTATCTAAAAATATGTAGCACCGTGTTTATTATACAATATTTATACAGTTTTGTTTACCATGTCCGCTCCGAAAATGGAGCAGATAGTCATATAAATCTGAACAAAGTGAATGTCTAATTAAGAAGTGGAGTACATTATTTAGATGCATCTCCTCATCGTTCCTAATTTGATATATTTTTCACGAGGATTGATTGTCAAGCAATTGTTCAATCCATTGGATATTTAGTCATATATGTTTGGATTTTTTAAATCATGTAGCTGTAGGATTCTAACCTCTCGTTTGTTTCGGTATACTGTATTCCATTATTATTATCAATAATTAGTATAGGTGATTTATTATAATGTTCCCAAAACGTGAGACTTATTAAAATTGTATAATACAAGCTGTTTATTTCCATTGATGTACAGTGATGAAGCCATGACTAGATTTGGTTGTGCTGACATTTTAGGGTTTGCTTTTACAGACATGTGGCGTTAGTTGACTTATTTGTGCGAATTGTAATTGATGAACAAGTTATCTAGGCACCTAACTACTACTAGTCTTATTGATGAATATTGATTAATAAGTGTAAATTATATTAATTCACTTGATGCCCGATTGAAGTTCAGTATATGTAATAAACGGCATCTTTATTTCGAAATGTCTAGTCCCATAGAATGTGTAGAAGTTGAAATTGCTAGAAAATAGTACAATACAACGTAACAGTGGGTACACAAATAATACATAACATAATGTCCTTATAACTCTGATGATAGCATACAAAACTTCAAAATTAAAAATACCAAAACATGTAAGTCCAAACACTATTGGCTGATTACTGTTAGTAAACTTGATATCTACCGATTGTCAATCAATTAAAATGGCACAACAGTTTTAATATATTCATATAAGGTGTAATGGGAACTAACGGCGATTGGTGATTGTTGTGTTGGCCGTCCCAACTGAGAGGTGATCACTTTGGTTAGTATATGGGTCGAGATATATTATGATTTAAAATTTTTAAAAATACTTACAATTCCATATCCTCTGCTTTTGCTAGTTTGTCTATCGGTGATAACGACGGCCTCTTCAATCTCTCCATAAACAGCAAAATGTTCTCTGAGGCTCTTGTCTGTGGTGTGGTAAGGAAGTCCACCGACGAAAAGCTTCGTCCACGTGGTGTCCTTCTGGTGTGACAGGGAACCAAGGGTAGCGAGCGCCAAGCCATCGGGCTCGGAGCCCCCAAGAGCTGGCATGAGCATCCTTAGCGCGTCGGCCCCGCCGTTGGGCAGGGTGCGCTCTGGAGGAAGCTGAGCGAGTATTTTGGCGGTTACTTTAGAAGCTTCAGAATAGCTCTATGCTTCTTCTATATTTCTATTAGGCACTTATTTAGTTTTTTTTTGTCGTGTGGCTATTTAATCTTTTTAAAATGTAATATTTATCTGTATGGATTATGAAAAAAAAAATTGTTAATAATGTGATGTATATTAAGGAACGTAAGCGTGATTTTTCTGATTATTTATCGTCGAATTGTTAACACCAATAATTAACAATATTTTTAATTATACTAGGTGTTATTAGAGTAAAGTAAATAATAACAATTATAAAACTACAGTAAAATGTTGTTCCAGAACTGTTATTTTGATCTAAATAGTTCTCAACACGTGTAATTAACGAATATTTATCCAGTTTGAGTTTGATGTTATCGAATAATTACAATTTTGTGAAATATTTTAAATTAGTTTAAATGTCGTACGCAAGCTCAGAAATATATTAATGGGACAGTAGTGAGTGTACGTATACTGTTTTAACCTTACATTGCGTTGGTATTGTTATTATTTCACGGTACGCAATTATAGTGCGAACCTTTTTTATTGTGTCAGAAAAAATAATATATCACACGAGTAGTCAAACACAAAAACAACGGTCCAATTTCAACGATGTGATGCGACACGTATGCAAACGAATATAAAAAAAATATACACAGTCGCGGTGAACACGTCTCACACGCTCAAATTATCAAATAAATTAATAATAATTACTTAATTACATTTACTTACAACAATCGCTAATAAACAATGAAATAGACACTATGAATTAATTTTGTTTATAATCGGCCAGTATCGTGAATTGTCAAATAAAATAAATCTGTCAATAATTTTTAATCTTGCGTTCTTCGTAGTTCAAATTTGAACTGGAACGAAATTTGAATTACGCGCCGATAACTTAGATTGAAACTTCCAAAGTTGCAAAATTATATTGTTTTGTTTTATGGCTGACGAGTTTGTCTTTTAAACGATTCGCACTTTGAATTAACTTGTTAAATGATATTTATTTTATAGTCCGCAATTTCGAGTTACACGTCCAACCGCACGAGCTGCCGTTTGCGAAGTGCCAGTTTTCGTTTGAAAAGCACGTGACAGATCGGGGAGCGAGCTGTGACTGGCGGCCGCGAAGTTCCCTTTTCTCTTCCCTCCTACTTCAGCTTGGTCCGCGGACCCCCCTGGCTAATTTTAGCCCCCTAGCTTTCCCAGTGGTGCAACTTAAATGAATATTGTCGACAAAATATTTTACATATTTTGTAACGCATTTACACATACCGTATTAATTGAATATGTACATCGTTTCTGCTCATCATTCAATGCCTCCAAACGAAAACGCTAAACAAACATAAATTATGAATTAGAAGTGTGGAACATAAAACATATTGTTAATATTGTACGATTACTACTGTGAAAGACTCAAAACTTAATAGACTTTGATTAATTAGACTAAATTTATAAAAGGTGTTACTGAATATATCACAAACAATGTATTTCTATTTATTTTGACTTATTGACATGACAAATAAATTTTGATAAATATTAAAAATGACTAAATAGAACCAAAACTTTGGTGATACTTTTTATGCTGCTTATACTACTGAGAGAGAAGCAATCGTTAATATTATATTTATATTTTAGTATTAATTTTTAACGTAAAATATGAATGAGTTTTTTTTGTGTTATTTCATCTCCTTTTTTCAAAAAAAAATATTTATTGTTAGCTTTCTATTTTTTTTAAATACAGCAAAAAATACTTCTACAAAGTTCTACCTCTAAAAAGTTGTATAAATTCAGCTGTTATATAAATTTTATAATGTTTCTGTCCATGAAAGAATTATTGAATTGTCATTTTCCTTTGAACTATTTTTCCATGTGAACAAAATATTTAACGTTAGACTACACACCTGATCCCCGCAATGTAACACACACACACAATAATAATATAAGCCATATACACAGCTGTCGCGCAATCTACCTCACACATGTTCTATTACAAAATGAAATGCTCCCTTGTAGCTTCTTTATCTCTATCACACTCGTCGATTTTCCGATGATATATGCGAAACAACAACAATTTGGACATACATCAATTTCATTTTACTAATAATTGGTATATCTTTATCTAGCTTACCGCTAAAAAACATGCTAGAATGAGTAAACAGTATTTTCTGAATAATTTCATACGCATATGTCACTGGTGGTGGTGGCGAGTATTTGTGAACTATGCTCACATGAGGTGTTTCGTCTCCACCAGCGATCGTTCACAATTACGAAGTTCGTTATTTAATATTATATGTATAATTAATGTGTTTTAATAATTTTGAAATGCCCCACATGGTTAGTGCCATACATAATTAAAAGAAAAAAATACTCTATAATTACTCTTGTAAAATTATGGACGCTGCAGATCTTTTGATTATTAAAATAATATAGATATTGACTGGAAGAAATTCTTAAATGCACATTGAATAATGATAATTTTATACAGCTTCTGGCCTCCAAAGATTCATAAACGCAAGAGCTTATCCACATTCGATATGACCTTGACAACTTATTTATTAGTTACTTTTATAATATAAATATTTCATTTCTGTACATCGATTTTTTACCATCCTAGATACACTTTAACATTATATTTCTATACCACTAAAACCATCCAAACTAAAGCACTAAATAATAATAACAAAACAAAACATTTTCTTCATTCCTTATTAAACCAAAAGTAGTAAAATATATTTAGCGATAAAATATTAACCATTATATCCAAGTGACTGCCGATTTAAAATTCGATGTGTTATTCCTGTAAAATACCCTGATAAGATAAATCGTAAACACATATTTCTACACAAACCACAGCATTGCAAATTGATCAAAATATGCAAGTGCTCGGTCAATTATGTTTACGCTTCCGACTGTTGAGCTATTGACTATGAGCCACGATAACGATATGTTTTCATATTTCAGATTATATGATTCGATGAGTTTACAGCTGACCAGTTCTAACATTGAGTCAGCAGTTATTGCTGCAATTATTAGTTTGTGTTGATACGGTGATAACTAAAATGTTTGAACTCATCAAACCGATTATGATTTTACAATATCCGTATTTATAATGTATTATTGAGATAGAATTAAGTTTCTTTGTATAATAATATCAGCCAAGTTTTTTTTAAAACATGAATAACTTTTTCAAGGCTCTCATGCAATATATACAGAATTTGGCATTGTTTTCTGAAATCATATATATAGCACAAACAGTAACGCATATACGCACGTAGAGTATTTTTTTTTAAATTAAATAAAATAAACCATCATCCTTTTTAGGGTATTTACATAACTAAAAAGTAGCCTGAATTTTGATGTTTACCTTTTAACTCTTAGAGTGTAATTACTTTTATATTAATAATCACTTAAAATCATTTTTAGATTCAGATTTACTGGGTAAATATGCATCCGAATCAATCAACCATAAAATAAATCACACCAGAAACCACAATTTTTAAATACTTCCATATTTTCAATTTTTATTGTAACCAAACACTCACCTTAATTTTTCCAATAAAATTAAGTGAAGAATGTTTTTGATCGATCATTTAAAATTCGTAAATATATGCATTCATAGATTGACATGAGAAAACTCTTCATAAACCAACGGTTATGAGCCAGCGGATAAATAGCATACAGTTGTATTTTTATGGGTTGAATAAAACTGCCGATTTTTTGCAGAAATTCACCATAGAATAAAAAATATACACACTTATCGTAACATGACGAATTTGTTTGCAACGTTGTGAATATTTTTGAAATAGTGGTTTGTGAGTCTCAGCCTAAAAGTTGAAGGTGTGTGAGCTTTACTTATTCATACAAAATATGCATTATGGCTTCATATTTGATAAATTTACAGAATAAATAAACCTCTCAGATGCGTATGCATAAATTGGATTCTAGGTATCGATGTATATATTTCAAATCTCGTTGACACAAACGTTCTTATGGATATTTGCACAATCACATATCACTGTTGTAGAAATAAGCACCATGTGAATATCATTTTGTATAAACAGAAAGTATTCTTGTATGGTGTATTTTGTGTAAAAATGTTGCGTCAGTTGCACAACGTTTGTGTTTTCGTCGGGTTTCAGGAAACTTCACGGTGAACAGTTAGCAGTAGTAAATTAACGGACCTCATAATGACTGTTCCATACAAAGAGACCCTTAACGGTAGGCGATGGTTATCAATAAGACTTAAATTGAAAAGTACAACATTATTTTTAAGCTTAAAGCCCTCTATGGTAATTTACTAGGTTATTTAACCTCGGTCTGATGTTCACCATAAAATTTTCGGAGACGATGTAGTTGGCGGTCATTGTACAACCAAAACACCATACTGTCTAGAATCGAGATATAGATTACGTAGTAAAAGCGTGAGTGCTTAACTTGATAAGTAACATTTGCTTCTTACTACGCTTCAGATTAGAATTATAACATCATTGCTTAATTTGTTTTTGTTTGAAATTAGAATAACGAGAACCTTTTCGCTTTAGACGCACACTTTTCAAATAGAGTAAACAGCAAATTGCTCTCTAATTTCAAAAAAAATAAAAAAGGTATTTTAATATAATTATGCGAAATATTATTTTTCCACATATATGCTGGGATTATTTACCTACTACACAAATGTAAACTAAAATTCTATAGACAAATTATACGAGCCGTATTCGGCAAAAGATTGAATGCGTAAAAAATGAATTCTACTGGAGGATGTTTATTTTTTTTTTTAAATATCTCGTGTTATACTCAATAAATTAATTTAAAATTAAAAATGTATGGATAATACATGCATACCTTTTGGGAGTACGGCTCGATAATTTTTTTGTAATTATATTGATGCAAGTACCGAAACAAAATAATTTAATTCTAAAAGTAAAATTGATATAAATATAACAACTCATTGTAAACATGATTAAATAACTGTTTTTTCAGTCTATATCCGTTCCTATTGTGGAGAAATGGGCCTTCCACAATGTAGACTTATTATGAAAATCTGTTATTACAAAGATTGTTTATCAGCTATGCATTCAATCCACTGAACCATAGTACACCCAGAAGGGTGACCAGACAACTGCTCACATGACATCTGCGCACACATTGAAGTGCTCACACTAACA
>JAGVSQ010005822.1:0-17171 GCA_022683975.1 Rhyacophila evoluta
GTACCACGAAATCATAAATTACATTTTCCCAATATGTAGGTTACGTATAAACCCTCTCATAAATCAAATAAAATATACAATACAATACAACAAAAATATGGTCAAAAGTTCCTTTCTTTGAAATGTGTGCGGGATCAAGACGTGTGTGCGGAAAATTTTTAACAGATGTGCGGCCGCACATGCGCAGACCTCAGAGGGTACGTTGATCCCGGGACATTCCTGTCGAATAAGATAGATCGCTTCTCGATATCAGAGCTCTGGGATACGCCTGATTACGACGAGATGTAAGAACGGGCGGGTGGATTACGTAGTACATGAGTACTTTTTTCACAGTTAGTTACACGTTTTGACATTTTATTTCAAGAATTGGTTGTGCAACAATTGCTAAGCACATTGGGCATTTAATCCTGCATTTTAGGAGTTTTAAAAATCCAACAGCTGTGGGAATCGACCCCGCAAGAAGCGCGTACGCTAACCTCTTGTATTACTACAACTACAATAGAATATGATGTTATTTAGTTATGGCAGGGTTTAAAGTTGTTTTATTCTGATCAAATACGTCACAAGATATAATGTCTCCAGCTAAATGAAATCCCACGCATCCAGTGCAAGAAAAAAAGACAAAACAAGGAGTGCGAGTGAGGTCTGTCCGGAAAGGCGTTCAGTGTTGTCAGTGTTAAGAGAGAGCAGTGAATGGGTGTTGTTTGTGAATGCCCCCGACTACTGACGAGGCGAGAAAAACATTCGCTTCCGTTTCACTGCCAACGCTTTGACAAGTATGCATTTGACTTACTCAATGCGTTTTGAGTAAAACTTAAAAGATCTGTAGCGAGTATTCAGTGGACATGGTTTTAAACACTTTCAACTAGGAAGTTATTTTAAATGTCGAGGGCAGCACAACCAGGAAAAAGTCATCAAAACATGTGATTGTATTATTTGGTCTTATTCGTAATATCAGGAACACTTTTTATTATGTACGCACTTCACAGTTTTGTGTATTTTATATAATTTTAAACTTCTTCTTATATAGTCGTATTTTATAAGTTCTTTAAGCTGACCGGTCTTCGGCGTCCCGGAAGGCCACTTAATTATTTATCAGCTTTTATTTAGGATCGCTTTGGACAGTGACCCTCTTTATTGCTATTTCTATCCAACCAATGCCATTTTTGTAGCTTTGTCTCACTTCCGCACATTACACAGTAACGTAAAAACAAAATTCCAACACGGGTGATTTTAGCAACTCATGCGCCATTGGTTGAAATCTAATAATATCATCTATAGAATGTATTCGGCGGAGTTATGGGATGCAGGTATGACCTGAGAGGACGCAAGAATACTGGCGGACGGGTGGTGTCCATATGCTCCACTTCGGGAGCGGATATGGAAGAAGAAAAAGAATATAGTCTTGGTTATTTTTTCCTGAGAAAACTCGTAATTCAAGATGTCGCTTAATCATTTCAATTAATTTTTGTAAAACTGTGACTTGGCCAGTTTTTTTTATATACCCTCGATTTGTAAACATATCGATTAAAAGAGACAAAAAACGTTAGCCCTTTTTCTTTCAAATAGCTTTTTTCGATACACACACACACACACAATAATACAGCTTAATATGCGTCTATAAAAAGGATTTAAGATGCAAATTGTGAATTCGTATATAAATTTAACTTTTAATTGTGAAAAAAGGACGATTTACATATTATAGATTGTTTACAAGGGCTGCTTGTTAAACAAAGGCTCAAATTGTAAGTAAATTATTCACGTTCTGCATTTATATGAAATTTAAAACTACGTGGCATAAATCCGCGAGTATCAAGTGGATGCGTTTATCAATTAACTACCAAGTCCACGCTTTTAGGAATAAATGCATATTACTCGCATAATTGCAGAAGGCAGACCGTAGGAAATACTAAATCATGAATAATATAGATATCAAAGAAAGGAACTGTCAAGTCTGTCAATTAAATTGATTATGGCGTACACGCTATATTGGTAGTTCTCACTCACTGCAATAAAATTACATATATGAAAAAAAGAAATGCATGTCTCTGAGATATTATGTCCGTGTATTTTAATAAATTGGCGCCAGTATGAATGACGTATGATACAATATTATCGACAGCAGAGACGGGGAAACGTATGAAATAAAAAATATATATAATAAAATAGTTTCATTATAGAGTGACACTGGATTCGGTAGCCGATAGCAGTGAGTTGAAGGCCTATTACACTACACAATATTAAGTGCTCTTACTGCAGAGTGGGTTTGGTCTCTTGTATGTGATTTAAGTGCCTAAGGCTTATTACACCGCACTTAGTAAAGGTAAGGGTGCCTTGAAATTGTGTAGTGTAATAGGCCTTTAAGAGCTTATTCTTCGACGCCTGTGGCCTAGGATTCAAAGCCGTTAGATTGTGTGTGAATTTTTTATATACCAATGATGCAAAATTAGACACCCAATGAATTGAGTGATCGGCTGTTAACCAATCGATGCGAATACTAATGGATTTAAATATGTCTTCATATTTTCGACATCATCATGCTTCATACCCGGGGAGTGAACATGGCTAAAAGAATCTCAATGATTTTCATCCAGTTCGTTAAGTTATAAGGCAATGTATATGAAGCTTTTTAATGAACATACTGCATTTCCTCGATTGCAAAACAAGCAATTATTTTTAAAGATATTATATGCAAACAAAAACTGTTATGAAAATTTTATTCTGATGAATACGTACAATAAAAAGGTAAATAATTATTGTGTATTCTCTCCGGTAGCTTAGTTGGTAGCGTTCGCGCCTAGTAATCCGGGGAATGCGGGGTTCAATTTTTCATCTATCGGATTTTTAAAAAATCCAAAGATGCAGGACTGGATCCCTATTGGATTGAGCAATTGTATGACAAACAATTCTCATAAAAAATAGTCTGTCGGGACGTCTTCAGATTGCGGAAATTCATATACTCTACTTTCGGAGTGGATATCTTCACACTGTATAGATTCATATGCCCCAGTCCGGGAGCAAACTTGGTGTAAAAAAAAATATTTGATCGTCAATGACGATTGTTTTTCAACAAGCGAGGAAGGCGTAATTGGTGCCGCACCTGCATAAGGCCCGCACCGACAGTGATATTCACACACGTACTATTCCCCTTCTCGCTCATCTGTGAGCACAATTCAATGTGAAATCACACTTCACTATTGTCGCGTTTTAACTGATATTAAATAATGCGTATTTCACATTAATTTTAATTTTATATCATACAATGTAAAACGACAAACGCCACTGCGTATCATGGCCTGGTATCTATTTTTAAAAAGTTAAACGTCACATGGTTGAACTCAAACGGAACGATCAACTTTACCGCTCTGCTTTGGCGCCATTGAGAATCTCTCATAACTCTTTGAATACAATTTAATACATTTTATACAATATCGAAAGGGCAGTTTAATTATAATACGATTTTAACATTATAACTCTTTTATGTTATAACCCACGCGGTAGTTTGCTGGGAGTCATAGTTCGGATGCCTGCGAAGAGCTGGGATCCAGCATTGCTTTTCTTCCGATCGGTGAGATTTTGGTTACCTGTGAGACCATATTGACTGTGGAACGTAACCCTTAGTTTTTTTCATTTTAGCCTTTTTTAGATAATCACAATGTATACAATTAAATACAAATTCCAACAAAAGGGTGTACGCTGCAAATGCCGAACTAGTATTTGTATTTAGCTTTTAAGTTTACAGGTTGTATTTAGATTGGTGGATAGATAGTCCCGGGGGTGGCATATGATCCATACAGGGAGTGGATATGGCAGAAGAAGGAAGGGAATACAAAAGAAAAATATTTGATAACCAAAAATTTTATGGGCAGATTACTGGCTCATTAATTCCGCCAGTCAAACACAATCGTGGGAATAATTGCATTAAGTTGACGTTTAAAAAATCTTCATTGTGATTATTCGTCAAACTCGAGTGGTTTTTGCATGTTATCATCTTAAAATAAGAATATGTTGTTTGTTGATTCGCCCATTGCTGCATTATATAGCTGGACCTCTAGATGAATCTCCAAGCTAGGCTAAACCATCGCCGTTTAGATCTTCAACTTTCAGTGTCACCATGCCGTGTACATTGACTAGTGACTGCCCTTCTGAACTAGATGAACTCATTCCACCTTCGTTATGTGGAGATAATTTACTCTTCTTCTCTTGAGTCAGTTTATGGTCCATATCTTCAACTTGTGAATTAGGCGTCATTGATTGTGTGGGATGTGCCACGCTTGATCCAGGATCAACTGAATACAACGAAGTCACTGCTACGTTCGTTTTTACATTATGTACTGTTTTTATATCCTTATTTTTGTTACAATATTGTATTGTTTGAAAATATTATAGGATTCTACAGAATATGAAAATGGAGAGTAATGTTGCAAATAAAGCATGGTTTGAATTCTTGATATTTCACATCACTATATTAAACATATTTCATAATACTGATAAGAATGATAGTGATATTTTGATAAGATAACATGGCGAATGTATACGGTGTTGAAATTTAAACTGAATCTGAGTAAAATAAAAAACCGGCAGATACAGGAAGCGAAATGAGGTGTGAATGAACACGGCGCGTGGCATACATGTGCCAGGCATGTTATCATCCCTTCAACTATCTGCATCTTCCATCCGGTTTCAAATTCCTACCAGCCACCCTTAACACTCTCCCTTCTAGTAAACAACAGCGAATTGTTTTTTATTTATAATAATTACATAATAATAACGTGCTCAAACTAAAACCACTGGAATAATTTAAATTAACGGAGAAGGGATTCAGAATAAACGAGTAATTAATGATGATTACGTTTATCATTATTGAATATGCCCCATAAATTTGAATAAAAATTGAAGTTTTGGGGGGGATTAAGTTTTTTTTAATCTACAAATTAAACTCTTTGATTTGTCTCCCCGGTAGCGTAGTTGGTAGCGTGCGCGCCTAGCTATCCGGTGAATGTGAGTTCGATTCCCCATCTGTCGGATTTTAAAAATTCAAAAATGCAAGACTGGATGCCCATTAGGTTGAGTAATTGTTTGACAAACAATTCTCGTGAAAAATAATCTATCGAGACATTCTTCACAGTGCGGAAATCCATATACTCCTCTTTCGGAGTGGATATCTTCACACTGTGTAGATCCATTTGCTCCATGTTGGGAGTGAAAATGCTGTAACTAAAAGCAATATTACAATCCTATTGGGGTAAATGTAAAAACACTTGAAAATGAATGTGAAAGAAACACACTATGAAATGACATTGGCATATCTTCAATTAACCGCTTGCACGTGGTTTACATTTTAATTCTGTCTGACGATGTTAAAAAAAAAATAAGAAAAGATTTGTTCTTAATATATAGCTTAAGCCGTAAATATATTTAGTACGGCGATTAAATAAAACAATGTATGCCCAATTGGAGAGAAAACATTGATTTATTACGTAACAGAACTCCATTAAATGTGGCCGGCAAATTTGTCATTCAATACGATGGTTACGTAATGATGGGATGATAAAAAAAGTATCCAGATGCAACAAAATGACAGCCATATCCACATTAAAATGTCTATAAAATTAAGTCACGAACCGATCTGGCGTGGCACTAAAATAATAAACCCATAAAAATAAGCGATGCGTTGAAAATAGCCAAATGATCTTGGTGAGATATGGTAATAAAGAATAATTTAGTACACGCAAGTGATTGATAGTGATTAAAAATTTATTATTGTTGAAAAATAAATCACAGCAATTGGTTTTTAATGATTCGGTTTGGTAAATATTCAGTATAATGTTTTATATGACGGTATTAATCAGCTTCATTGGTCGGGGTCGATACACCATTAAGCGATGGACATCATGATTGCTATCCAACCATGACAATCGAGTGCTATCCAATTAGCCACTGTTGAACTTTTATTTCATTAAATACTATAGTACTTGGTTATTATCAATATGTTACATGCCAAGAACGGTGAATCTACTGCTAAGTATGGATTTCATTAGATCATACGATCTTTGAAGATTCAGCTTCCGCAGACGCGCATTTCTGACAAATTTCAAACTAAATTATTCCGTCAACCCAGAGTCTTTTAGAACGGTGTGATATTCGTTGTCTATCTTTTGGATACCACTGGATGATAGTATTTGTCCACAAATCATCTAATCACTACCCAATAAATTTAGTTTCTTTATTATTTTGTATACGGCTTATGGGCTCCTTTTGCGTTGGTACATGATTTCTATATTTGGATGGGTAAATTGGTTGAACACAATGGACGCATCTAATATTGATATAGGCTATTTATAAAAGTTTGATGTGAGTTATTTACTTCCATGAAAAATTACGATGTTTAATGATTTGTGGGGTTCTCCTGGAGGCAGAATAAACAACTTACATCAGCAGTATGGGCGATTTTCGACGACATTGCTCCAGTTACCCACTTGGTCGTTGTCAAAAAACGCCTGGCCTTCCGATTTATCTCGTGTTTTATAACCTCAAATACAAAGTATCTGTCATATTAACAGTTGTAATCAGATCAATTAAAATCTTCTGATTATCGTCGGCTGTAACAGAAGATTCTTGGTGGTTGGGATTATATTCAATAATACAACAAAATATTCAAGACAAATTGAACATCCGTTTCTGGTAAATAAAGTGTTAAATGCATCCGACTGTGCGTACTAGTCTCGGGTTATTAAAATAGCAAATGAAGTTGAGCACGTGCACACGTGTGCGCCAACCGAACCGTTTAGGAGCGCTGTGCCGGAATTAACAATATAAGGATGCCCGTTTGACTGAAACACAACCGCTTTCCATGCAACAATATCGCATGGTGTATTTTAATGTTTCTCCTCCTCGGCATTATTTCAGGAGCACGCACTATGTCTGCATTTGCCAGGTGCTTACATTCTTTTCATAGAATATCGTAAAAGTTATATTTAAATAAGCCCCTTGTGGTCGACTGGTAAGATAATGTCCTATGCTACATATTTTCGCAGCTTCACGAAGATATAAAAATGAACAATACTGAACTGGATGTCCTATGGACTGAGCGATTGTGTGACAACCAATGACAAGTATTCAGATGGTGGGCATCTATAAACTTCATTTTCGGCAAGGACATGGTTGAAAAAATATCACAAATATGAATAGTAAATATTTAAAAATTTTAGGACAACTTGAGACATTACAGGATTGACAAAACAATCGCATAATTTTCGTTTTTCTCAACTAAAAAAAAAACACAGTAGTAGTAGTGGTTCAGCCATTCTGTCCTTATCTCCTGAATGTTGGTATAATGTTGGCCATTTGTGTTTTTTTTTAAATTTTTGGTATAGAAAGTTGAAGAAACGGTCGATTAAATTGAAGTATTTAGTTTTTCTTAACCAAGCTTGCTTCTTCTTCAATCTTCCAATTGTATACTGGCAACCCGGGAGGATATTCAATGACTGTAAGGTGTACCAAGTACTGATGTAGTCAATTAAATAAGATGCAGGAATATTGGATAGCTGGCAATAAGTATTGCTTAGAAGTACGGCTGTCATTTGCATTTACAGAATAAAACGAAGATAACTTGTTTTATTCATACGATTCCCACGATTTAAGCCGAATAATAAATTGATACCGTAACAAGAAATGTAATTTAATTGCCGTTAAAAATGGTAAGATGTTCAGAAATAAGATTAACACTAAATTTAACCTCTTGACAAGTTAATGACGAAATTGGCGTACAAATTTGGGATCAAAGAATGTTCACAATCGTCTCCCAAAGCCAAATTGTACGACCATAACGATTTCTTTCCTTAAATGCATGAATTACATTATACATTATTACACTTGATTAAATTATTTCCAGTCAGTATTAATCTTATAACAAATTCTTTATTGCATACCATATGGGTAAAGTGTATAAGACATTCATAGTGATGGCCCAATCAATGCAAGCATTTGGTAATGAATTTTTATTTCTATTGAGATATTGATAAAAACTTCCAATTTTTAGGGCGTTTTAAAATACCTTTATAATAACCCTTTATCGGTTTTATATCGTATTATACAAATATCTGGTCCTTTAGCGATGTTTTTACATTAACCCAAGGTAGTTTGAGGATTGATTTTTTTATGAACGGATTATTCCTCAATTGCATGTTTACCACTAATACATAGATATTCAAGTTAATGGTTTTGTCTCTCCAATAGCGTAGTTGGTAGCGTGCGCGTCTAGCAATAGAGTAATGCGGGATTAATTCCCCATCTGTCGGATTTTAAAAATCTAAAAATTCAGGACGGGATGCCTATTAGATTGAGTAATTATCTAACAAATAATTCTCGAGAAAAATAATCTATCAAAACGTCTTTCAAATTGCGTAGATCAATATACTTCTCTTTTGGAGTGGATATCTTCACACTGTCTAGATCCATATGCTCTAACTTTGGGGGCGAACATGGTATAGTATATATATTACGTGCGTGGCAACCTACGTCATGGGTATTTTATATTTACTTCCGGGACATTCCCGTCGAATAAAGTAGATCGCTTCACGATATCGGAGCTCCAGCAGGGGCCCGAAGACGAGGCGGGTGGATGGTGGGTACATTAGGTAGTATATATATTACCATGTCCACTCCGTAAGTGGGGCATATGAATTTACGCGGAAGATATCCGCTCTGAAGGTGGAGTATATGGATCTCTGGATCTATGGAGTTGTTCACGGAAATTGGTTGTCAGATAATTGATTAACAAATTCGACAGATGTGGAAATCAAGCTTGGTTTCCCCAGATGCGATGAGCACGCGCTTACCTCTCGGCTGTTTGCATGAACTATATGATCATTAAACGTTAAACACGTATTATTTGTATTGGATGAAGTTTATTGATTTTCGTTGAACGCCGATAGTTCACGAGTAACCAAAATTTAACTCGAAGTATCGGGTATCGCATCAATAACATAGTCATGGTACATCACTAAAAATTCTCAATAAATTATTCATATTCAAACCAAAAATGGCAATAAACCCGTCATATTTAGAATTCAACAAACTAACAGAGGCGTCTAAATTTACTTCTTAAGGCGTAAACCGAGCGATGGACACAATATTTCTTCAAACGAGTTCGAAGCTATCGCATTACCACAACAGCTGTGGGCGGTCTCCTCCCACCGGTGGAAATAATATTCGATCAAATAAATAAACGCGATACTTAGAGAGGTTTATTTATCATTTTCCAGTTTCAATAGATGTGGAAAACTGATAAATAAAACTAGGGGCAATAATGCTACTTGTACTACAGCCATAAAATAATCGTTACTTGTTGCTTATGTTTAAAAAATCGGTAAACTGGCTTGTTCATTTCCTCAGGTATTGAAAGTCTAACATAATAAATAATATGCAATGTTAGCTGAATTAATAGATTTAGAAGAACGTGGACATTGATATAAATTTTGAATTGGATTCTATCTGAAAATCCAAATTAAGTTTAAGATAACGATTTCAATGATTATTTCACGTTTTGTCCTTCTCATTAAATAAAACAGCATGTGTAAGTTATTCTAAGCATAAAACTATCACATTTGGTATACAACTGGTGGATACATTTCGCAGACTGCCCATATATGGCTGACAAACGTTTTGATAACAATATCAAACTGCTCATATATATGTTCCGTTTTATATCAATAATGGTAATATACTTGTATCTATATTTTAATATATGAAAACAAGAGTTTCGGGTTGTGTGCTTGAATATTTATTGGATAAGTATATATTTATGAAATTGGTTTCGAAGGTAGGGCATATCAGACACGTAAAGATTAACACTCCACAAATTAAGTACAGTGTATCTTCGAATCGTCAGGACAAATTTTGTCACGAGGGTTAATTGCCAGTCAATTGCTCAACCTATCACCATGCATCTTTAAATTAAAAAAAACGCTGAAGGTATGAGATTCGAAGTCGCCATCTCCGGATCCGAGTCGCGAATGCTATAGATTCCCAATCTTTTTAGGTCAACCACCACCCTTTCGAAAAAAAAGAAGAAAAAATTCTCACCACCCCACATTCATGTTCTTTTTTTTATATATACCATGTTCGCTTTCAACGTGGAGCATTTGGATTTACACATTATGAAGATATCTACTCCGAAAGAGTAGTATATGGATCTCCGCAATGTGAAGGCGACTTGACAGATTATTTTTTACGAGAATTGTTTATCAGACAATTACTCAACCCAATGGGCAACCAGTCCTGCATTTTTCGGATTTTAAAAATTCGACAGATGGGGATTCGAGCCCGTATTCTCCGGATTGCTAGGCGCGCACGCTACCAACTACACTACCGGGGAGGCATTGTTATTTTTAGCTCGCGCTAATTTCTACTATAAGGAGGCAACGCTCCCCAATTGTCTGAACTGAATGAACATTGAATATCTCAAATGCTTGCAAAATTATAAGTTTTTCGTTTGTTTTACCTCGCGTAGTGCATAATTAATTTCTACTATAAAAAACCACCAACCACTATCGCCCCCATAGAAGGCTTCAGCCGACAGAGGAGCGATACCGCACACTTTGGGAACCTATACCTTATGCAAACTTCTCGGCTACTAGAGTCAATAATATTGTATTGTATAATTCGAGTGTATATGCAAATTATTCAATTTTTAAATATAAGCGTTCAATTGTAACTAAGAGAGTAAACACAAAAAATGTATTTAAGAAAACTCAGTATGTATTGTACTAAACTATTGTAAATTAAAAATCAAATATTGATAATTGTACTAATATGTGTGTGAATTTAAGCATTAGTGGTCACGGGTTTTAATACTGCATAGAAATAAATATAAAAATAATAAAATTTCAGGTTTGAATGGACTGTAGTAGCAGCTGATTATTTTCAAGCAAAGCATACTGTCAAGCTACGTCTTTAAATTGTGAAGATTCGTAAGCTCCAAATTAGGAGCGAACGTGGTTCAAAAAATCAAATATCGATTTAATAATATTGGCAACAAACGCGTGATGAAGATTGACTTGACTAAAAAAGGCAAGGCAGGCACGCGCCTCAACACGACAAACCAAATATAAACACAATAAATAAATATTTTAAATTTTGACCCACGCTTCTTGCCCAGCATCATTGACCGGTAATACATAAACCAGGGAATCAATTTCTTTTCAAGTTATTTGACTGTGTAAGCCGACTGTAATTTGTAAAATGAATTTTTATTCGGACAAGAAAATTGGTAGGCGAAAATAACTGACATAACAACTTAAAGTTTAATGCATTATTACGAGTCATAATTAGTGTAGAAGTAAAACTGGTAGCTCACATTCCGAATATAATTCAAAGTGATATTTAAATCCCACTTTATATCATGTTATGTATGATCTCGTGGGTGTGAGGGAACCTTAACATTGACATGAAGATTTGGTGAAGTTTGAAGATCTATCAGGCATGTCTTCACATTGCGATGATCCATATGATCCATATTCTTAGCGAGCGTACTAAATGAAAATACATTTAGACAGTTTTTGGTAATTCAATACACGATATTTAAACGCGCGAATGAATTAAATAAATAAAAACTATTAAACCCAAACAATCATCTGACGAGACAAGGATAAATAATTGAGCTTAGTTCCTGGTTATTATTAAAGTATTACAATATTAGACAAACAAGCTGTAAAAGAGAAGCAGTAAAAATGTGTGAGATAATTTTGAAATATTTATAACAAATTGAAAACAATTTTTTTTATACCATGTTTGCTCCCAATGTGGAGCTTATGGATCTGCAGAGAGTAAAGATATCAATACCGAAAGTGGAGTAAATGGATCTCCGCAATGTGAAGATGTCTAAAGAGACAATTTTTCACGAGAAATGTTTGTCAGACAATTATTGTTCAATCCGATGGGCGTCCGTCTTGAATTTTCGGATTCTTAAAAATCCGACAGATGTGGGAATCGAACCTGCATTTCCCTGATTGCTAGGCGCGCACGCTAATCTCTACGGTATTGGGGAGACATGATTATGAAGGAGTTATGATTTTAGTCAGTATACATATCTGGTTCAGTGAGACACATCTGTCCAATGTTATGTTCAAGCTACGTAAAATTGGATTCGTTTTTTTGAATGTGAGAATCGGTCAGTACCGTTAGCTAGATTCCATTAAAATTGTCCGTCGGAGAGATTTATATCTAGAAGAATTAAAATTAATTATATACTGATAAATCAGTGTATGTAATTACTTTTATTTGATTAGCATATAGATTAATTATGCGTTGGACAGCATTTTAAACCGGAAATAATAGGCGATATCCTCGAATTCTTGACATATTCATCTCGGCCAAATTCTGCAGTGGGTAGCTAATAGGTGCTGTCAAGTAGTATGGACGAGAAGTAGGACGTGCGTGGGAAGGGGGTCTGCCTACGACAACAACTCCGACTGAAAGTTAACAACTTCGGCAATAAAACGGCGGAATCAATTGATATTAACGGCACAAGAATTCAAGAATTAGAAGCATTGTCTCAAGGACAATCTGGCCATCTAATTAATGGTTTAAGTAAATCACTCAAATATTAAAAAGTTAACATTAATAAACTGTTTTTAATTGTGGTTTTACATTGGCTGTATTGTTTGCATGAGGCACCTACACGGAGATTGGAGGCTAGCCAGTTACGATTTCAGTATTACGTAAGCCCACAGACTTATTTTTCACAATGTTTCGTGAAATAGAAAAGAAGAGCATAATTCATCCCAAGAATGACCACAACATGTCGTCCGCAACGTCCAAAATTCATAATGATTGACCATCTCGATGGAGCAGATGATAACCAAAACGGCTCGGTTTTAACTCCGGCTGCCTCTCAGGAGTCACTTCTTCGGAGTGATAGCATCACCCCATCCGGAAAGTCTGATGATAAAGATACTTTCTAACCTCTTCCAACTTCCCAGTTTAATTTTAAAATGGCTCTTATTTTTTGTTTCAATCGTTATTTCCAAATCAGTAATTTGTATGCACATAATTCAATATAGTAATTTCAATCAGTGAATACATTCTTTGGAATTAAAGTATTTATACTTATAAATTTATAAATCACTACTATGTATCAGGAAAACAAAATATGTATATACACATTCTGACACTTCTGAAATATGTGCATTTGGAAAATGCATATGAATATAATGCGATATTGTCGATTATTTAAATTTCCACAAGTAAGAAAACATCGTCGAGCATGTCAAAGAACACTAAACCTTTTCAACAGCCTACAACAAAGTAAGCCTTTCATGTCGATACAAACGTCAACACACGAACAAATGTGACAATAAATTTATACAGCTCCAATACATCCGCATATTTTATGATATGTAGCGGAGTCCATATGCTTCATCTAAGGAGCAGAATGAAGATGTGCAAGGAAAATTTATAAAGTAGTCGTTATAGACGAACACACAAAATGCATTTAAAATGTGTTCGACATGATCTGCGAGGATGTAAGAGTACTGGTGAGCGATAGGAATTCTTGGAAGTCCCGTGCGGTGTTCAAATGATTCAATTACGAAGCAGGAGAAAAATATACAAAGAACACCCATAAAAAACTTTGAACATTTGAAATTGTTGGTGGGGGCAGACGATCTTCCTTCGGCATGCTTTCCAGTGTAGACCACAAATGGGTTAGGCAGGTTAGGGGATGAAGAAGAGGACACTCTACCAGATGGAAGAACCGATGGAGAGAACTACATATGTACTACAGGTGAAAAGTGCCAGGACTATAGAGACGAAAGTACTAGAAAAAGGTAAACGTCGTTAAAATTAGTTTGGCCACGATCATAAATCAAAAACAAATACACAAACTTGATGTTTTCTGCCAAATGGAAGAAAGTAAGCGAACATGACTATTCTCACTTTTGGAGATCACATTTCAAAGGTCGGATACAAAAATATAATGGTCAGTTCTATTTGAGCTGTTTAAAATCAAATTTGCTATATTTTTGTCCACTCACGAAGAAGTACAACAATGCTTCTGCCAGGAATGCATGGGAGTATTGCAATATCACATTATCGTACTAAACTACCATTATGTAGTATGTAATAGTTTACTGTAAGACTACGATAACATTGTAATAAATTGAATGCACTGAGTCATGATATAAAATAAAAAAGAATAACTACAACTCTAATCAGCTCCATCTAAGGCACGTTGCATAAAACAAAACGCAGTTATAATCAGTACAACTTCGTGTCTTTGCATATAGGCACGGATCACAGGTGTGCCTGTCAAGGTATGGTGGCTCTATGAATGATAATCATTAATTATTGCAGTACCGACGACGCACCATAGATCGATATTTAATGGGCTAACGTCTCGCCCACGTGTTCAGTTTCATTCATAAAATAACCTGGGTACCGGACCACAATTATTATGAATGGTAGCTGCCGATTATTTGTCGGGTCGTGACCTGGTATTAGCTTAAATATATTTGACATTCGGCATTCTTGTCATAATTATGAATGAATAACAATACATCTTCGATTCTTTCTTCCTACTCATTTTCTATATTCGAAGTCAATAGTAGTTCCGAAATAGTGTATCTTGAACTAAAACCAACTGTGAATATACACAATACATAAGATAAAGCCTTCACTTTTCACTACTGTCTTATGTTACTGAGCTTTTTTGCAAGATCATTTTAATGTCATAAATTACTTTATATACATTCCAGCGTATCGTGACCTACTAGAAGGTGTGTGCACAAATACTAGCCTCCATTTCACTTGATCTGTGTCTTCTTAGGTCACACTGTTTTGCATCTTTTTGGAGACGTGACCACTTCAAAAATGGAGCGTGTGGACCACAATTCGAAATCTTATTAAAATTTTTGCATCATTTACAAAAACTTATTCGAGAGATTATTGGTTATCAGCTAATTTCTCAACATATTGGGCGTCTAGTTCTGCAGATCTAAATTAATAATCCTCATGCAGCCTATGAAAGCCCTTACAAAGTATTTTATCCAGAGAAATACATTTCTATCATCCACAACTATTAGAATTATTTATTGATCTTTATTTTGCATTCAAGTCCTAAGTCCTAATAAATCTAAGAAAAATGTGCCTTGGTTTTCGTTTCGCTCTTGCACGCCTTCCGAAAGTCATCCTATTTCCAGATCTACAAGCCTTTTCAGTATGATAATTTTATCTAATGGGAAATTAACACATAGTCACATCAACAATTAATTTTAGTATTCTTCATGATTTATTTTTATAAGCTTTTATTATTATTATATTTTATTAATTCAGTTAGACTAATAGTCAAATTTAATTATGAACACGATTTCTTCGATATTTTTTAGAATTCCATCTAAATACAATAATGTCGATTCTATTAGAATTTTTTGAGCGAATGCAGGTTATGTTATGTTCAATAAAATGGTATTACTGATACACTTGTTTCTTAGTTAAACCTACATGTATGATAGAAGCAACTAGAACCGGTCAGATACTTGGCCATAATTATTTTCTTGAATGAATTCATTGCAATAAATAATATGTATTTCGTGATGTGGGCATTGATTTGATTTCGCGTGGGAGTTACGTGGGATAGTTGGCTAGGTGATTTAGTTATCGTATTTATTACGAAACCAAAGGTCTCTGTTTGAACTGTATTTTAAGTAACAATCACTTTATCGGCGATGTAGGAAGTAGAGTTTGAGTAATGTAGACAAAACGTATGTTGACCTGATAATCATGTAAATTGGAGTTATAAAAAATATGTTCTTCACGTTGGTAGACAATGTAACCTTTAAGCTAGAAAAATGTCTTTTATATATAAATTTTAAATGCTGAAAAAGTGCAATTTGAAGTTCACAATAATACAAACTGCAATGTGTGTGAAGTATTTATCTCCTTATTCTTTCTCAATCTCTCTCTTCGTTTTAAGCCAGTTATTTTCCACACAGTGCTCCAGTTCATTCTCTCAATATGGCTCGTCCTGAGAATCTGTTCTGTCCTGAGGATTTTGTTTTCGTCTCGAGAATCTCCCAGTTCCTTTGAGGATTTACGGAACGTTAGAATTTTAGAAAATGAGAGAAGTTTCAGAAAGATTGCTTACTAAAAATAAGTGGTCCAGAGAGTCCCAAAGAGTTTCCCCAAACTTTTCCCAACACTAATTTGACATTTATGAATCTCGTTTGTACTATACAACAGAAAATGTATGAGTGTGTACGTCTGTCACAAAAACTTCTCGCAAACGGTGAACAGTAGCAACGTGAAATTTTCACACATCATTTCGATCGCTATTTCTATGTCAGCTGTTTTACTTTCAACGTGTAATATCATCACTGATGATCAACAAGAGACTTAACATATTGTATACATATCGAGCCTTTTTCGGCAGAAGATCATGAGTGGCAATTTTATGGACACCGTGATGTATTAATTATGACTGTGGCTGCTGCGTTCCGTACAATTTTTTGCCAGTCCAACAAATTGCCGCATACTATCTACTGCCGAAAATAGCTCGATATATTGAAATAGAATGAATGATCTTGAGTCTTTCATAGGAAAAAACACAGTAATTAGGCTAGTTAGTATAGGTTTCAAGTTACCAGCCAATCTCTAAATTTATTAGGCATCAATATTCTGCATAAAACGTCTTTGTTCCAGGCATTCTCCATAGCGACAACATATTAGAAAACACGATTTTACAAATCATTGTTCCTGATAGAAAGTATTTTTTATTAAAGACGTCACAGTTGTAAGTAGTCAACCACATTATGAAAAAAACACATTTCCGGTCTGTGGTAAAAGTATAGAAAATATGTTTCCTGTCGTTGTATTTCCAGAAGATACATAGTTATTTCATGTATTTACCGTAAGACTATCGCAGTTCCTGTTGAATAAACTATAAAAAAAACTTCCGATTTGCGTTTACCATTTGAAGTCACTAATATGGATCTACAATTTAGAAAACGAAGGTAAATAATGATTCTAACAGTATGAATTTACACAACTTTCATAATCAACTGTAGAAAGGAATACTCAAAACTCTGTATAATTCATTAGTTTGAAGCAGGCTAGAAATTGGATCGGTTGTTTGGGCCCCGAATCAGTTGAAATACGACCTCATGGTGGAGAGG
>JAGVSQ010005824.1:0-11951 GCA_022683975.1 Rhyacophila evoluta
AAAAAAAAAAAAAATTATGTTGTCAGTTCTTCATTGGTTATAAAATAGTAGAAGCATTTATATTCATTAATACATTATTGTGCCCAGTCATTTTAATATTTTAAGTAAATTTTTTTATCAGCTGGACAGATCAGTATTTTTGACATCATTTTATAACATTATTAGCGTCTCATAAAGAGAAAATCAATATGTTTCATAACTAGTAAATTTTAACAAACAAAATTATTTAACAGCCAATAAAGTGATTGATGGTTTAATGAATGATCATTCCACGTATGAAGAATTTTACTTCTAAATAGATACGTACATTTAATTTTTGCCTTTTAATGACATAGTTACTTACCAATGGTTAACATTTAATTCCAATAGACCAAATAATTCTATGTGGACATTTTACGAGATAAGTTTTGGCAATGCATGTCTGTTGAAATTAAATATTTATTTATTCACTTGATTTTGAACGTACTTTTTAAGACAACCATGTAAAAATTAATGATCGATCAAAAGCGGATGCTTTACTTGTTAAAAAATAAAACATATATCGCCAAGTATTAAAGGTTTATTGCAGGTGCAGTCAGTGCCGCGCCGTGAGGAGGTGGTGCTCTTGACCAAAAGTTTTTTTAACCACCTTTTTACATAATCTTTTCATTGATTTATTACTATGGCAGCGTACAGCTTATTTAGCCAAATAAGGAAACTGCGTTGTTTATATCGTGATCATCATTTATTTGAACCGGCACCAATGAAGAAATCTTCTTAAACAAGTATATAAGATATACGAAAAGGTATGGACTTAAAATTCCTTGAGTTATATGTTGGAAATAAAAAAGTCTTTTTCTGTTTAGAGGCATACCTAAAAAACTACAAAATAACAAAAACTTTCCGAGACTGCCATTCTCGATTGGTTGTTGGATTATGTATTTGGCCTGTGGATTTGTAACTTGTCTCCGTAGTGTCATATTGGATTTGTTTTATTCTTTAAGGCAAATCTGTCACACACTTCAAGAAAAAATATATCTTGAAAAATGTCAAAAAATAAAATGCTAAAGAAGAATTCATTAATAGATTAAATAAATAGTTAAGGATTGAAAGTTAATCTTTCAATAATGCTGCCATATTTTAAACTGATAACACAACTGACGTCAGAAACATAATATTTTTGTGATTTTATTTAATTTTATTAATTATCAAACTTCACTGGTGTTGTATTTTATTTTTATTGTTATTGTTTAACTTATTTATATTATATATAGACCCTGTTCAGGAAAAAGCCATTAACCCTAATTTTTTTGAAAAGTGCCTTTATTTGAGAATCACAATTTACACAACTAAATACACGTTGTTTTAAAAGGAATTAAGCCACAAATAGCGAATTATTATCTTAAGCCAGCTTTAGATTGATAAAAACAAGGACTTACCAAATGTGTGTGCAGGAAAAAGGAATCAAACCTCATTTATCATGGCATTATTGCTCTGCAAGGGTTAATTTATGTTGCCTAGACAGAGTCAATTTTTTAACAAAATTTGTATTTCTTAAAATTTGGCTGTAAATTCTGATTAAAGAACACTTTTAATAGAATTTCCCAATACTGTGATATTCTGATTGATTTAAAATATCAACATTTTGTGGGATTTTTTAACAATGTATTACAAGAAGCAGTTACAAGAAACACTATAAAACTGATCACATAGGCTTGTGTTTCTTGTATTATATATATATATATATATATGAATTGACAGATAGCTAGATATTAAACATTTACGGCACTTTACAGATTTTGTATACTGCTGTAAAAAAATGGTTATTGGTTTTTCAACAGCGATATGCGAACATTTTTATATAAATTAAACGTATTTGTATTATCATAAAACGTATTTTAATCTATATAATTATAAAGATATTAATGAGATATATATTGTTAAATAGTTTATGACTTATTACACATAGATCATTTTCAAAGTAGTAATGTTGTTCTTCTAAAATTGCTGGGGAGATCCAGGAAGTAATACAGATTTTTAAGCTTCACTTTGCAGTTACACAGCCATATATCCTCAATATCTTGATATTGATAGTACCTTAACCACTGAAAGTATTCATGCATACAGCCAAATTTAGACTTTTCAAACAGTTTACCTTGGGGGTGCGATATATTAGTAAGAAAATAGAAGATGATTCCCCAGCCCATCATGTTGAGAAGTAGACTATTAGGAATTCATATATAACCGATTATGTTTAGGCACTAACGTCTACAATAGAAATAAATGCACTGTATGTTTAAGTACAATATGTATCAGACAGTTAGATAATTGATAAAGAAATGATTTTAAAATTAGTATTGATGCATATCTTATTGTTCACGTGGATCCGACGTTGTGTGGGATTCGTTTGGGGGTAAGCGGAACAAGAAGGGTTACCCCGGATTTACCCACATTATGGAAACGGGGAAATTTTGTTAACGCACCACCTTAAAAGTTTCCTCTTTATGAAATGGCTTCAATTTGGGTGGGGTTTCTAAATTAAATCTAAACGAGGGTGTGAGAGGAATGCCTAACGTGTCGTATTTTTTTGTATTTGAAATAAAAAAATGGTTCAAACCAAAATAACCCGATAAATAATTCAACTCATTAAAAAGCCTAAATTTTTAAATTTAAAAATAAAATAGGCCATCGATAATTAATCATAATATTTTCTACTATTCATTTTTACTAAATGTAAAATCATCCACACATCATAATGTGGGGAAGGAAACGATAAAAGTTACAAGACGCACAAAAACGTCTATTTAATGATTTTGAGCAGTCAAAATATTCTATAAACACATCTTAAAAAGCGCACAAAGGCTTGAAATCTTCATTCTCAGAAATCAATTCTTTAATCAATCTGAAATTAATTTAATTAGGAATTGAAAAAAAACAGTAAATTTTTGGGTTGGAATTCCTGTTTGCTGGTCCCGAATTTGATAAGCCGTTATTTTTTCAAACTTAAAAGCTAAGTTTATTATATATACTAATTTAATATCTGTAGTTTACATCCTTTTGATAGAACGCATATTAGGTTTATACATTGTGATTACCGACAGTAGATTTTTTCGATTTTCACAATGTAATACACAAATTATGTAAACCGCAAATATTGGATTATCATCTATAATAAATTTAGCTTTAAAGTTTTAAAAAAAGTACTGCTACCACATCCATTTTATTAGTTTTTCTTAAATAACATATTAAAAAATAGCTATTTTCGATAACCGTAGTGTATACAATTTAATACACGCTCTATCAAAAGGATGCAAGCTGGAGATGCCAAATTAATTTATAAATTTAACTTTTTTGTTAAAAACAAGGAAAGCCTGTGTATTTAGCGACAAGGAAAAAGCACTTTCACCAAATCATTTTTATTTAGATTATATTACTTAAATGACTTAACTAATATCAGATTACGTGAAGACAAAACCAATTTTAATTCATGCAATCTGTGTATTTAATATTTTAACATTAACACAAAATCAATAAATATGCTTTTTTGTGTCATTTATTTATTTCTGTGAAAGTACGTCCTTTTTCCTTTCTATATTCGTTATATATTATTTATCGTCTGTAATATTCAGTTAAGTATTCATAATAATTAATTGATATGTAAATTTAAATATCATGTTTGCCGTATCATTTCTACACGATGAAGTTATTTTTATTTCAAATTTACTGTTTACATAAAACTTGTCTGTGATCAGATCACCCGTTAGACTAGTAACAATTTTATTGATGTTGACACTTCTTGTGAATAAATTATTACACCGATATGAAGCTTAAAAGTCAACAACCATTATGTGTTTACAATTTGTCCAGCCGCGATATATTTTATTGTGACTCATAATGATATTTTAGACATTTTATTTTGTAAAAAACGAATACATTTCAATTACAGTCACGGATATAACTGTATTGTTATAAACGTATGTATAATTAGTAAAAACGACACTCTTCGAGACTTTAAGGATCATTACGAAAGTATTAATAAGAATATACACTTATTAACATCAATTAAAGGTTTTATTTTTGTAATTAATAATAAGCATTGCAACAAAAAAATGCCGTAAATTAAAGTTAATTAAATTGCATGTATTAATTTTTTTTATACCTGTCTGCTTCGAAAGTGGAATATATAGATCTACACAGTGTAAAGATGTTCGTTTCAATTGTGAATATATAGATCCCCTTAATATGAACATGTTGTTTTTTACGAAAATCGGTTGGCAGACGATTTCTCAACCCAATGAGCATGCAGTCCACCATTTTTAGGTTTTAAAATCGAGCAGATGTAGGAATCAAACCCTTATTTCTTGGATCCAAGGCGCTTACGTTAACTTCTATGCTAGCAAGGAGATGATGTTTTATATTATGTTATCTTTACTATCCGACTTTGTCTGGAATATATCCAAGCTCAATCTGTATTCAAATTGATTTTATTCATCGTGTTGTATAATTGTGAGTATCGAAAAAAGGCTATTTTGAATGAAACTGAGGGTTGCATCCTTTTTCTTTTCCACGTTCGGTATGGTAGTTTGACTCTCTTCTTGAGAGGGTCAACAATAAGGATGTTAAAAGTTGACAGTAAAACGGTAAGACCAATAAATGGCCGTCCGAATGACATTAAAATTTCACGTTGCTATTGTTTCCCATTTCAGACGAGTTCTTGTGACACATATAAAAACACATGCATGGTCTGTTTATAATATAGATATTGCTTAGTCAATATATAATATTATGTGCTATAAACGAGTTCATATCTGAAAAGTACGCATCTACCAAATGGGGATCACCCGTTATTATTGTTATTTGAATATCGCATTATTGTCGTCTATAATACTGTATACTCATAATAATTGACTATTCTTCTGGGGAGATCTTTATTAAGTAGTCAATAAAAAATATCTAGTAACAATATTGTATAATAAGGATTTTTAGATTCACGTTCTGTAACATCTGAGTATATATACTGCAATTACATACGATTTATCGTCATATTCTCAGAACTGGAATTAATAAATGTATAAGATGTTGTTAGTGAAAATCTTTGGTATAGTAAGGTGGGAGCTAAGCAAACACCGACAGTACTAATTTTTGCGAAGAAAAGCTCCTTACACATTCTCGGTAATATAAAGTTCACTTCATATTCGGTACACTATAGTATATTCTTATTTAATAGGTCTGGATATTATGAAAGTGAAAGGAAACATAATTATAGTATGAATACAAAATTGGCAACAATTTTAATTAATTTCTCATCCTGAAAGGTGATCTGATCATTTAAAAATATATTAGATGGAAAGTGGCATTGCTTTAAAATATCCGAGAATATATGCTAGCGCTCTAAGACGTGCTGTATAATACATACGTGGAGAGGATATTGAAAAATATGTAGTAATTCCACGTATATTTGGTTTACTGGCTTATTATCTAATAACTTTATAAGTTTTTCACTATGGCTGGCTAACATTTTTTATTTGAATGAACACTGGAAATTAATATCGTTAGATTGTTTTAGTATACCATTATAAGGCATACCCAAGTTAACATGTCAAGTAAACTAATTTTTACTGAAACACCGAGGGAAATTAGTAATCATTATATTAGGAATATTATTTGAATGGGTGACTGTGAAAATTATTCCGTGTTAGCTGAAAACATTAAGAAACTCTACAAATACATCGATATAACGGATAAAACATCCGTAATAAAATAAAAGTGGGAACGTCAGAAATGCTTGGAAGAAATTGTTTGATGGCCAAGACATAGATTTAGCAGGGTTAGAAATTCCTGATTTCTTTAGAAGTATATAGAATAATGCTGAAAAAGAAGTGGCCGAATAATATACTTATATATACGAATAGTGGTTATCACCGTATCACACCATGACTAAAAGTGGTAAAGTAGATAAGGTTAATGTCTTAGAAAATTTAAAATATTTTCGTAACTTTTGGCAGTTGATTATAAAAGAACAGCATACTTCGAAAGTGCAAGAAAAACTTGACCATCTTTTGAATCTAATAATGAAATACATTCAGAAAACAGATTTTTATATTACGAATTTTTGACTTTAACAGACAACCGTGCAAGTTCGTTATATCGAGTTTCTACTGTGTATGATTAATAGAGAATTCGTATTTAAGTATTTTAATCAGATTTAAAACAATAGAATCGACGTGATACTGCATCCAATTATGAAATATAATGAATAGTTACCAAAATAAAAAAATTAGTGCAATCATTCGCTTCCATTCGAGTCGTTGTAAATGTTTAGAAAATGGGATGTTACAGTGAAACCCCACTACTGTTTCCGCATGTACTGTTCATAGTTTATGGTTCCGGCCAAGCACAATAAAAAACAATTTTAAATAATCTTCATTGATTTCTCATATTCATTGAATATTTTTTATTACATACCAAAGTACGTATGACTCTCCGAGTGTTTACTCGCTTTTGATATATCGTCACAAATTTGTATTACACAAACGTAATTGTATTAATAATCATCATATGTGATATATAATAGTTTATATTCACAGATTATACTGTTTAATTTTATGTGCGTTTTTGAAAGTAAGTCGATAATATAGTTTTATCGCATTATCGAAAAGTGGAGGTAGAGTAGCGTTAAGAATACGTCGGCAGTACAGCAGGGCATTGGGCGGCTCAACTAAGTTACTGCTTACGTCTCGTTAATAATTCACCCTTCTCCCCACTTTCCGACGTGGGTATTTATAAAAGGCTGTACTTATTTATACGTCCGTGAAATGTTTGAGTGGTTGTGTGCGTGCGTTCGCATTTCCACGCGCTTTTGGCAGCCACAAATAGACAACATTTGGTAGATGTGCCAGAAAAAGAATCATTGTATTTTGTTTATTCCTTTTATTTGAATAAATAATTACAGATATCGCGTAAAAAATTTGTTTTCAAATATTAAAATGCTGCATAATATCCTCCATTCTGTGGCATTTTATCAGTGCTGATCTACGTTTGCGAAACATGGAACCCAAAAAACGCTCATTCGTAATTCGTATTGAGAAGATAATATAACGAAATATGCAGACACTAATCACCGACAGAGTGGAACTGGGACGGTGGCCTTTGCTCGGCCAAGGGGGCGCAAGAATACTAGCAGGCGGCAAAGATTCTTGAAGGTATCCATATGCTCCACTTAGGGAGCGGATATGGAATAAAAATAATTACTTTGTTACAATAAGTTTTTTGAACCAATATACCGTAGTCCCAAAACAGAGTGATATCTTGAAAAACTTTTTCTGATAATTGGACAGTTTTAACTAGGTTTGTATGAATTTTGGCACAATCAAATGGACTTGCATTTTCAAAATGTCCTCCTTTAAATTTTGCATTAGTGGAATCAGTTCATTTTGGAAATATACAGCTCAAATAATAAAATAAAAAATCAGCACTTATTTAGTCAGTAACAACAAAATTTCTATTTTTATTTTAAGTAAATATTTTATTATGAAAAGGTTTACTCATCATTGGACTACGGCTAAAAATTATGCTGCCGGATGGAAAGAGACGTAAGTAATGCTGGAGCCGTATGGCACAATGTGTATGAGAAGTGCAGAAAGTGTTGGAAAATCCCGCTCGACCGACGAGATGCACTCTCGACTCTTTCTACCTCCCTTCTTTCGTACCTCACTGCTCTTCACGTCAAACCTCTTTCATGAAAAATTGCCAGTGTATGTATATACGTATTTATATACATATTTGTATCATACAATGAAGATTTTGAATTAACCCAGTCCTATAATTATGATTTTTGAGTTATCGGCGAATCATTTTAATTCATATCAACTGTAGAAAGGGAAAAGGATGTAACCTACACAGAACGAATTTTTCATGGGCCAAAAAAAAATGTTCATTCATGATATTAATCAGTCAAAATAGATACAACCTTTAATTGTATTAAAACTTAAACTGGTGTTTTATTTACCAAATTTGATATTATTTAACATATTTTTTGAGAATAACCCAAACATTGATGTAGTGGAAGTGTGGCCATCATATTTTCAATCCAAAAAGTCAAGTTCAAAAATAAATTCGGCATTGGCAGCTTACATTCTTTGGATAGAGCAGCAAATGTTATCGACAAAAGCTACTTTGAAAACACTGAGGGTTACGTCTTTTTCTCTTCCTACAGTCGATGTATTTATATGATAATACTATTATATAAGATAGTATTTTAGTAAAAATATTTTTTTTATTATATATCATAGATTTATATATATTAATATATAATTGCGAAATTTTTGAGAAGATTAAAAATTTCGTTGATAATTAAAATTCAAAATACATATACGTCGATTTATTCTATTGTACAATATTTTTGGATAACATATTAACTTATTATAATGTATAATATTTATAAAACAAATAATCACACACATTATAATAAATACGATTATATAAACAATAGCAACACAAGTATAGTAGTATATAGTATATAATATATAAGCTATTAAAAAATAATACTCACCTGTACGTCGGCTATCTGACCCCACCATTTCTAAACGATTAAAGTAAATTAATAGGAATATTTTTTTAATAAGAATTAAATTATTTTACATAAAGAGCACATAATTGGTTCACGTCCATCTGATACAAAGGAAAAATAAAAGAAAACTATGCACAACAATTATTTTTAATAGTCATCCTTCGTCAAAAGAATTGTGAAAAATAGACAGGAGTAAAAACTATCCTTGATTAATTATTTCATTTACTGGCCGCTAAATGGACAATTAAATTGATTGAGTTAATGGCTTAGTAGAACTCTTTTAGAATGGAAAAAGCACATTTTTTTATCAAAGAGAAAAAATAATTAACACGCCAATAAAAGCCAGTATAAATTATTTTTGTTAAAACTCATTATATTTCTAATAACGTTTTTAAAACTAATGTCATGAACTATCATGTTCATGTGATCGAGACATACGCATTTATGAGTAAATTGGATTTATATATTACAACAGTACAACCTCGATATAACGGACTCATGCGAGCGAGGGAGTGTCTGTTAAAGCCAAGAGTCTGCTGTATAAAAATTAGTTTTCTGAATACATTTTATTATTATTAAATTCGAGAAAAGAATCAAGTTTTTTTTCACTATCAAACTAGACTGTTCTTTTATAATCAACTGCCTAAAAACACGAAAATGTAATATGTTAGTCACGATGTAATACTTGTGATTACCTTCATCTACTTCTGATCTGAGTAAAATATTTTGTTCGTCTTCTTCTTCTCCAGCATTATTCTGTATTATTCTACAAAAATCAGGATTTTCTAACCCTTTTAAATCTATGTCTGCGTTTTGGTGATCAAATAATTCATTTCAAACAATTTAATTTACCGATTATTGTACTTTCACTTCTTTGAAGAGTCCGTTATACCGAAGTTCTACTGTTCTTTAATGCAGAATTCATGTAAATGTATATTTAATATACGTATTATATTATCTAATAATATACTCGTCGCAATACATTATAAATCATTTAGGTATACTCTTATATATTATTATGCATTTTTTGCGGATATTATCTACGCACAAAAACAACGATAAGTTTAACAATAAAATATAACATTTTTTTTAAAAAATAAACTTTATTTACATTTGTCGATCATAAACAAAATAGCAAGTCGCACATTTAATATTACAAGTAATTTGCAATTTTCATTTTTAACAAGATATACAAGTGTATTAATTCGCCACAGTAAAATTAATGCCATATAACTGCCGCGAAATAAGCGCAAATGTATGTATTTTTTAAAAACTTACATTATGTCTTGGTGACCAGGAATTACACATAAGTGATGCATCTTCAAGTATACGGGTCTGTAAATAAAGAAATACTGTAATTAATTCATTGTTTTAGGTAAACATAAGTAATTATAATATACTTTACACATTATATAACAGCAATTTTTTGTGTTCGTATCTTTCTCATATTATAAAGAAATTTATTTTTAGTTTTTCACAATTCTGAATATGTCGTTTAATTAACAGTATAAATAATATTTTTTATTTTTGTGTTAAATTTAAAGACAATTATATTTTTGAAATTTTTGGAAACAAATTTATTTTTGCACGACAGTAAGCAATTTCAGTATATATTATTGAATATAGATGTATTTACAAACAAACATAAGGATAATAATTTAAAGTCAATGTTAAATTTCACGCAAGTAGTTTATAAAATATATGCATGAAATATTCTATCACACATATTAAATGCACTACAAGTAGATTTTTTTAAATATTGATAACATGTTATATAAGAATCAGATATTCACTAAAAGATGATCAATGCAATAAATATGTAGAAGAAAAAAATATATAAATTATAAATTAAAATTTAACGACGAGGTATAGTATAAATATTACATTAATAAAATGAGAAATCTTCTTTAATATAAAATAGTAATTTTTTTGTTAAATAAATACTTCATTTTATTTTTACCGTGTTCCTTACAAAATTGGAGCATATGCATCTATGCAGTGTGAAGATGTTCGCTCCGAAAGTAGAGTAAATGGATCTCCGCAATGCGAAAACATGTCTTAACAGGTTGTTTTTATATGAATCGATTATGAGACGATTGTTTAATCCGATGCACATCCAATTCTGCATTTTCAGGATTTTAAATTCCGATATATGTGAGAATCAAGCTCGTATTCCTTTGATGTAAAGCGCAGACGCTAACCTCTTGGCTATCGGTATTGGATAAATTTACCACACAAATAAATTGATCTCATTGCATTGATAGGCGAAGTACAACTGAAAGTGCATTTCAATGCAAGCTTGCTAATGAGTAGAAGAAGGTGTTTGGAGTGAGACGCTATCGACCGTAGCCCCCTACACCGCCTCTTATTTGACCGCCTTATGAGGCACAATCGTACTGAGAAGGGTAAGACCTCTCAAAGGAGGGAGAGGAGAAGCTAGTCGGCCGTTTGAAGTTTATGCCAAACGGCTTATTGCGACGGGTAGACAAATTTTCCGCTACCCACTGGAACCTCCTTCCTTACTCTTGCCAGCCTTCTTTACCTTAGTTTCCCCATTTTGTGCGGTAGTTTTTCTTTCACGTTAAATACTTGTTGGCCAACTGTAACTTGACTGACTTTTATGGGTGAAATGATGGAGAGTGACGTCACTTTTACTGTGTTACTAAGGAGATACATAAACCAATACTGTCCTCATAAGCAAAAACACAACTAATGAAAAACTTCAAATTTAAGAAGAAAAAAAATTTACCATATTTTTGATGATTGCTGCATGACATGGCTTAATTCATATACAAATAAACAGTAAGTCAAAGTTTCTAAGTAAAAAAACCAGTAATGCCTATCTCATACTGTATTTTCACTAATGAATAAAATTTCACTGTGTTTTTGCTTGGAAAAACTTACTATTTTTGTAAAAGTAAAGAGCACATTGTTATGATTTATGAATCAAACTAAATTATTTTATATTTCTTTTCTTATGAGATTATATTCAGAATTTCATCTCGTTATACTTATTTTTATGTGTGTGTTTTTGCCATTAGCTGCGTTTTTGCTTATGAGGGCAGTATAACCACATTATATTTTATTAAAAAAACAATCTAATTTAATTATGGATTTATGAAATTATGTGCGGAATTAAACTCTCTAAAAGAATCATTTGGATATAATAGACTTCGCTGATAAATTTGATTTACAGACAGAGGGATTGCTATATTAAATAGACTTGCTTTAGTTTATTGGCCAGATAATATTTTGCAGTATAATAAGGCAACTCTCTGAAAGTTATTTCTCATCATATTATATATTTTGTCTATATGTATATAATTGCAAGATGGTATCATTATATTATATAATATAAAAAATATCCTAACCTAACATGACCTCATGGTCATTTGCTCCAAAT
>JAGVSQ010005825.1:0-17167 GCA_022683975.1 Rhyacophila evoluta
GTATGTAAAATTTTATTGTTAACCTTTTCAGCAGCCTGAGCAATTAAAATTTATTGCGAATGCTAATGACAACTAAAAATAACATATGTAAATAATACAATGACAATACAACGTTCCTTCTAAACTACATATGCGGATGTTAGTATAGAAATATATAATGCCTACAGGTGTAACATCCAATCCACGATGGTATCACAAAGGCGTTCACACACGCGCGTAAGTGTGTAGCAGTTATTTACTTCCTCTTTATATTATGTAGCGCCATTATTCAGATTAGAAGACAAATAAAAAACGTATAACGTATTGCCTATTGGAAACTTTGTTAATGTCAGGTAAGACGCGCGCGTAACTCCGCGGCAGCGTGCGTCTCTTTCAAACGACCTCATTAAATCTCACGACAGAAGGAGACAGAAACAACACAAAAAAGCCTCAAAGCTGTACGTACCGAATTTGGGCTTTCCCGGACAAAGGCCCGCGGACAGATGAAGGTCTACCAGCGCGAAAAACGTCGTTATATATTATATTATATTTCCAAAAAACGTCAGTTTAATAGATTTCAGAGGTGTATTAAGGCTATATTTGACTAAAATAAACATTTATTTTTTTCAAATATTTTTTTTTATTTATATCTAGGCATGTAGAAATTGATTTCAAAATTGCCATGCAGCTAAATAATTACTACGAAATACAAACGATGTCAATATTAATTGATTGCGAAAATAGCAATGACAGTTAAATATGTAACAAATGTATCCATTATTAATCTCGTATTTAATGGGCTACATTCTTTATCAGAAATCGGCTATCAATTTCTCCGGATCGTTTCATAAAAAAAATATAATGACATTTGTAAAAAATAGAAAACAAAGAAAAAGTAATAAAACTATCATTTTGACAGTCAAGTTCCCGCTTAGATGTACTTTCAGCAGTTGTTACAATGTTTCTGTATTACAAAGTTATATAAAGAAGTACTAAATACCTGATCAGTTTACTCTGCGGACATAATCGTAGAGTTATCTTCTAATATTGTCAAACATATATTTTATTGTTGCGTCGCAGCTGTTTGTAAAACATAACATTACAAATATTTAACAGCTGTAATGCGGATAAAAACATATTTTTGTTTGAAAGTCAATCGTAAATTAAACGAACTTTTTAGATGATAAGTTATGTAAGTAAAAACTAATAAAAGATGTTTTGTCGCACCTTTTCAATGGTTTTAAATAAAAACTAAAGAAGTCACTAATTATTTGAATATGATGCTTTAATATTCGCTGCATATTATAATATACAAAGGTGACTCAATTGACAGTAGTTTTTTCATGAAGCATTAAATAAAATTAGCTAAATGTTGAATATCTCAACAAGTACTTGATAACAACAGTCTTTATATGACAGTCAATTTAATTATCAATATATATAGATGAATGGAAAGTCAAATCATTTAATGTCCATGAATCCTCATTGGATTCAAATAAAAAATGCACACACATTTAATTTAATAAATAAATAAAATAAGACTGTTAATCTTGCCTCACATTGTAATAAGGTGCAAAACACCTGATCTATTCGGAATTCGGTTAATGCCAGGTATGAGGCACGCGTAACTCCGCGGCACTTTTTCATCTTTTTCTAAGCCGCTAAACCACGAGTAGTTCGAGGGAGACAAGAGAGATAAAGTTATTAAAAAAAACTCTCCCGTCAGCCTCCGCATATGTTCGGTTGTGTTGGTCCATGGGAAAAAGGTTACTATACATACAATCTGATTTGTGGTTACGTATAGATAAAATAGAACTGTGAGACCACTAAATTATTGATGTCCATTCAGAGAATGCATTCTATGTAAATTTTAAATTTATAAATGACTAATAAAAGAGGAACTCTTTTAAAAAATTAGTACGTCATAATTACGTGTTTCAAATGTTATCAATGAATGTGAATCACAGATGGTATTTTAAATCTGAAAAATGAATTGATTGTTTGAAAAAAAAATATGAAACATAAACTACATGAATATATTGATTGATATTGATTAGTTGTTAACATTATCGTCTGCGAATTCTCGACAAAACAAAATAATAACGTAGTATTTTATTCATAATATTTTATTTTCCAATATTAGTACCGGCTTCTTCAATCAAAACCGTTTCAATCGATCTAGTCTCTACCGAAATATGTTCAAACATTTATCTATTCATGATATTTTTCAAATATCGTTTAGTATTTGTAAAAATAGTATGAAGTAGTGGGTTATTAATTCGATTGCCCAACTTGATCTTCGCACACGACTGGAAAGGTAGTTAAATAAATATACATACATCTGGACATAGAAATATAAGAAAACATAAATAGTAAATCAAAGAGAATTCGATTTTATTAGTTCAGAAAACAATACAATATTTTAAAAATTCTCATACTCAAAAAAGTCGTTTAAGACAAAAAAAAAAAAACAAATTATGTATGCAAATGCGTAACTTGCGTGATTAAATTTTTAAAATTTTTTGCATAATATTTTATATGTATCAAACTAATCTGTTCACAGGATTAATCGGTAAAATAATAAAATCGTAATAAAGATATAAAAGTAATGGATATTGATGATCCGATCAAAAACCATGAATTTCAAAGCGGATGATATGTCATATATCCTCTTGTAAGTCATATATCGTTTTTGAGAATGTCTTTTTGATATTATTGCTTTCATTGTGCGACTCATTGTTCCTTTGAAATCGAATCGATGATAAATAAAGAAGAGATACCGAGACCTCTCGGTTCGCGTGCCGTTCCCTCTTTCCTCTGAACGTCACCACACTCACACAGCCTCAGGCACACCCACAAAGATGACACAAACACATGCAGCAGGTCCTCTCGCACACCATCCTGATCCGTACAAACACAAGTTAATACTCACAGACGCGACCACGCAGGGCAGAATCCTAGCAGGCACGCAGAGAAGAAGCTAGCGCTCTTCTGTCTAAAGTTTGGCGATCGTTATTTACTCATCTCCCTTGCACTTCTTTGAAAACTATGTAAAAGAAGAGTGCATTAAATTTTGTTGCAGGTGGGTCTTTTGAAAAAATGTAATTTTTTTAAATGTAGAAAACCAAGAAGCCGGTAATGTTCCATGTTCGGCCGCAGAAGGGTAAATAGTGCGTCTCGCTTTTTCAGCAACGTCGGGCGTTCGGAGCGAGAGAGACGTGAACGAGTCGGTGGCTGTGTGGGAGCCGAGACCTAGGTGATCTCATGTAGAGCCTTCGGAAGTTTTCCGAGCGCAGGGAGCAGTTAGAAGCGTGGTCGAAGCGGCTACCACTACTAAAGCGGAATCGAACCGGTGTGTCTCGACTTCTGGCGTTATTCTCACTTTGGCCACTGCTGTCGAAGCACTAAGCTACGTCGCGAGACTCACTTAGCCCGCAGAGAACGAACTCTGACGAACTTTCCGCTCCTGGCGAACGTCTGCGTAGCACGGAAGCCCGCCGACATAAATTGCCTTTTTTATCGCCTGCGTATAATTGCCTGCCAGTTTTTTCCTCCAGTCGTTATCGTCGCTTTGAGTAGATTCTCAACGATCTCCAGCGCTTATTTATATTTTTATTATCTTCATATCACCGAGAGCTGTTGCTGATTTTTTGCTGAAACCGCTGCTACGACATTTTCAGGTGAGTTTTGTGATTATTTTAATTATTTGTTTATTATCTGTATCCTTATTAAAACGAATTTTATTACTTCACTGCCAATTTCATACACGACTATTCAGATATTATAAATTATATTTACAACATATATTTCACTGTGATATTTATTAAATATGTTAAAATTTTTGAAAATAGCTCTCACAAAAAAATAATTAAACGTAACTAAAAAAAAAGATTAACAAATGATCCTCTTTCCACAATACAAATAAAATTTTGGCCATGCAAAAATAAACATTGATTTAAAATACGTATTAATTATATTTTTCGTAAAAAATTGTGGCATTATTATTTTAAAAATACTATTCAATTCAAAATGATAACTCACTGGAATTGGTTTTCAAGAGTATGTGATTTATTTTCTATTTAATGTGTTTGCAATTGCGTATAGTTGAATAAAATTTGAATAATTTGTCCCGACCAGAATTTATTAAATTGTTCATTTGTTATTACAAAGATATATTTCTAAAAATATGTAAATAGTTAAGTTTGATATTTTTCATGAATATTTCGTTTGTTATTATATTTAAGTGTTGTTATTTTTCAATTTATTTTGTTTACTTCAATTGAAATAATTCCTCGAAATAGTTTTCGTAATACGATTTATGATGATATTTTTTTTAATGTTATCAATTTCCATGGCTTAAGTAATTGAAAACAAAAAAAAAATTAACGCAAGTTCAATTTAAATATAAGTACATTAACAAATAAATATGAAAGTATCAACATATATTAAATTTTCATTGAAAAATATTTTGGGGCATTTGTAATATTTCTATAAATATTTATTATCATCCACGTTAAGACTTAAATTTTCATTTTGTAAAACTTACGGTAGAAACGACAACAAATAATTAATAATCGTGTTATATTAAGAGTATCTTTTGGCTTATCTTCAAGTTCAAGTTGAATTTCCCAAGTAGATTTTCTTTATCTTCCACTCCACCAAACACGTTAGTACCTTTAGTTCAAAAATAAAATGAACTGTAACGATCAAGATAAAGATTTTATTTTCATTTTTTATCAGTTATGCGTTTTTCCTTTCAAGATTCTGTACGTAAGTATTTATTTACTTACAGATTGTAATAATGCATATTGCATCTAATGTACATGAATGACAAGTATATGCAGTTAAATGTATTTTAAATACATAGATTAGAAATTTTATTTAATTCATTTAAACAGTACATTTTTTCACAAAGCTTAGACGAAATAAAATTTTTGCTTTCGATAATTTTTAAATCAAATTTAATGATCTACATCAAAACGACAACATTTTATGTATTATCGGAAACAATGATTCGATTCAAATATGTTAATTTAATACTTCTGATTTAATGCTGATTTTTTTATATGTTCGTACCAGTTTAATCATAATGTAGCGTAAATTACGGCCGATGTCGGTATTCAAAGTCAAATTATTTTATGACACGTTTTGGTGAACTGTCATTTACACCACGGGGAGGTATACCCGCTCTAAGGGGGCCGACGAAATCGATCGATTTTAAAGGACGTTTCAAAATGTCACCGGCGGCGCTATGTCAATTTCATTATTCTCGTCCCCTTTGTGACAAACAAAAGATATGGGCCACGCAAACAAGCGATAAGCTCTCTCTAGAAACCGCTTACCAGAGACGAATCAATAAACGTCAAAAATCAACAGTCAAAATTCAAAAAAAAGAACAGGAAACATAAACACGCAACGATTTCAATTAATTTGTATTACCTCAATGTTAAATAACAATTGACAATCGTTTATAAATAGAACAATTAGTTTTCATTAAATAATACGCGAGAATTCTACTACGTTCTAAATTTAAATTTTGTAGCTCTATCAAAATTTACGTATGTTTCATATGTATTAATTATCCCTCCTCTTTTCTGTCTTTAGAAAAATCAATAGCTAACGAAAGATTTCTCTGAAAACAAACTGTATACAAATTTATTCGATTTCGCGTATAAAACAATATTTTTCTTTTACGTGTTTTTGAAATGATGAAGTAAGTAAGAAAAAAACTGTAGAAATCTGACTAAGTAATATTAATCGAGCGTAATAAATAAATTTTCAAATAGAAAATGATCAAAGTAACGTTACATTTATCTCATTACATGGGCATTTAAATAAAAATATATATTCACTACATACACAACGTGTGTATACTTCTGAGACGGTGTTTTAGAATTTCATCAGAAGATGTATTGAAAATCAACCGAAAACGAATTGTAGTAGGCCGTAATTTATTAGTAGCTTATTATAACGACAGTCTTATTACCGTTTTCTTTTGTCGTAGGTATACATAACCATATAACATAATATTGCGGTAAATTGGAATACAAGTCGTTAAATATTAAATGTATGGTACAAATAAATGGTTTTTTTCTCACATATTTAATTAAAAATTAGTTGTATGACTTAAAATAATATATAAAATACAAAACGACGAAGAAATTGTTTAGAATAATAGAATGTATAAATATTATATTGCATTCATCATGAAGTATAAAACGTATGTCTTCAGTTGTTTGTATGGTAAAGCTTTTATTGATGTTAATAAATGAGGAGAAATATATGACAGGTAGCGATTTTCGCACTCCGGGTATCCGAATCTTTATAACTTGCACAATCTTTTCGAAGCCTCCAACCGTCTCAACGGCTTAGAATAGCCATACCGATATAATTGTTTTCAATCAATTATATTCGCGCAGACAACTTACCGAATTATATCCCACTAATAGGCAAATAGCATATTTTTCACAAATAGAAAGAGTCGTAAACATATCTTTGAAGAAAGGGGAATCTCTCAGACTATAAGTGTGTGGCTTGAATCGAAAAAATGTTATGTTACTGTGTAAATGTATGTTAAAAGTAATGACCATATATTTATAATAATTTATAATAATAAAAATAATAGTAGCCGAAAGTATAAGACTGGTATCAGAAGTAATTATAATTGAAATAAATAAACACACTTAGCCATGCGTGAGTAAGCAAGCATTTAAGTCATATAACAAATTAAATTTACTCTACGCGTAATACAGTGAACGATCGTAAGCGTAGCAGTGGTCTTTCTACGCCGCAATATACTACGATAAATGCGTACAAAGAAATTTTACGAGTTAGTTTTTTGTAAAATACTTTACTATTGTCCACAATAGAATTTATTAAATGGTATTTATCTCTATTTGGTTTTAAGTATTAATACATAATACATCGATATATAGTAAAATAACTTGCATACATAAAACAAATTATTTAATATCGTATTACGTTCAGTCTGATATAGAAAATTTATTATTAATGAATTATTAAAATTAATCTTTATGTTACATAAATATTAACAATAAATATGGCGATGTTGTATCAACGTGTAAACGGGTAATTATTTTTTATACGATTTTTTACGTTGATTGTTTTATTGTAATGAGGAATGATTGTCTATCAAGCGTTTAAACAAAACAGGTTTACGTGTGTGAATTTTTTTGTTGAATTCCTTACTTCAGCACTGCATTCTTATTCGCAAAACCACCAGCGTTTCAAAACTGTTGCCCTTTTTTATGTCGTTTTGCAATATAAGGTCGCATAAATGTCTGTTACCGAAATCGTTTGCATTGTGTGTCGCGATATCTTCACAAAGCGACGGAGAATCGAACCAATGATATCATAGCCTGTTTTGGGATTCATTCGGAGATTCATTTGACGTCTTTATCGGTAATATTTTTCGATTTGTCTCTTGCAATAGTAATATATACGATTTTTTAAGGTCATTTAACGAAATTGTATGAATGTAACATTATTGTGTCGAAACGAAGCATGATTGAATTTATTTCAATCGAATATTTAAATACCAACTGATTTTATACTTGTTATTTATACAATATTATTTAAATTTTGTGTGTAGGATGATTTTTTTCGGCATGTTTGCATTAGTGAAGCTACTGTTTTGTACAAAAACGTGTTCGGATTTAAGTTTTTTTGCTAGTCAACCATCGTAAACGTTATTACTAGTCTGTATATTAAAATATATAAGCATTTTAAAAGAATCTAAAGTATACTCAATTTTGAGACATTAAATATATTTTTCAACTGAAATTTTTACAATAGATATACTTAAATAGTCTTAGCACTAAAAACACACATCTAAAAGAAAACAGTTCAAAATAATATATCGCTTTAGAGACAATAGCTTAATGAGTATATAATGATAGTATTATCATTATATGCTCAGTAGTTTGATAAAAGTTATCAAAATACGTATATAAGAGCAATGGAGATACTTGAATATAAAGCTTTATAAATATTTGTCAAATTTGTTTCATAAATCTAGAGTATAAGTAACACTTGGATCTTCTTAGTTCTTTATAGCAAACCACTTCAAACATGATTAACATGTTTGACGTCGTTGAATTAGTTGTGAATTTTGTCTATTTTAATAAATTTACAAATAATCAAATAATTCATTAAGAAATTAAAACTTTCTTATATTAGAATAAGTTTAAAGTTTATGTCTTTACTATCTTTGAAATATCATATTTTAGTTTAGTAGAATGAAGGAAGTGCAAAAGTGATTTATAATAAAGATATCACACAAAAATAAATCTCGGTCATTAATAATAATCACGGGTAAGCTTCTGCAGTCATAATATATTTTTGGCAGTATTCTTCAGTTACATGTTGCATGACCAGTGCCTGCAGAATTCCTCCAGCTGCGTTGATTGCATAAGAGATGCGTTTGTTGCGTCGGTCGCTTTGAGGCAGAAGCGTGTGGCGGAATTACTCCGAGGCGATGAGGATTGAATCGAAATGCGCGAGTGTCTTTTGATCGCCGGATCAAGTGCGGACCGGTTTGTGACCAATTCCGATCTCGCACTGCCCTCCTCCCGCGCAAACCCCAACATCTGTACCTCACTTGATAGTGCAAAATTTAAAAAATATATATAACAAAATCTAAATTTTATTTCGACTCATGATCAATCACCGAATGTAACAACTAATAGAAAGCGTAAATATTTGATCATTTCTAATCGACTTCTGTTGAATGTGTGGTGATTGTAAAACCTATTTCGTAAAGAATTATTTAACGTTATTATCTATTTTAACAAGTTTTGCAAAATCACCATTAACAAACATATTATTGCAGTGAAAATATTTTTTTTCTAAAAGGGATTTAGTTGTCAATATGGTCAATGAACGGTATGCAGATCAAAACTTTTGTAAAAAGCCTAAATGAAATTATTCAATTTTTTTTTTTATCCTTGTTTCCATTGCTTATTTTTAGAGTTGTAATGAAAAATGCATTGATGAAATAGAGATTTGTAAAATAACATAAAGATTATGAATATCAAATATTATCCTAGTTATCCATGAACATTTTGTGACATTACTGTAAATCAAAAACATCTAAACTCGTACTTAACTGCTCGTAGTAATTACAATGTCTCTGAAGAAGTCAAACAATAATTTTTCCTAGATACTGAATCTAAAATAACTAAATTTTTGGCAGATCGTTGGATTTACTAAAAAATCTAAACATGTTATAGTATTTCAATTGTTATTATTTATCTGGAGACTTGATTATTTAGCGGCATTAAAGAGAGAAGTGGAGATTCAAAAAAAAATCTTGACGCGCTGATATGTTTGTTATATTGTCAACAACGCGTCTCGTCAGAGATAAAGCCTATGTACTGAAGTTTAAATAATACCTCCACCCTAAGCCTCTGATGATGCCCTGACAATATTTACATGACGATCACAAAAAGAGCGGGCCGGAAACAGGCATTTGTTTTAGATAACAGATAATACATGGAATGAAGAGTTTTATGTCAATAAAATATGTATTATTCTGGAAAGCGCTATTTATTTACATAGTAAGGTGCGGTTACCTGGAAGGTATAGCTATTTATACGAAACGTACAATTTACCCCAGATTATCAGCCAATATAGTACCTTTATCATTTTTTGTTACATGTATTTGCATGTATTTATCTGTATTTATCTGTATATTTAGGTTATACACCTGTATTCTTACAATTGAAATTGTAGAAGATTTAATGCTACAATAATCTTTGTATCACGATTTTTATGCAAATACTTTAATATAAATTGTTATAATTTATTATAATAATATCGTACTTACAACAGTAAATTTAAACTGGATACTAGGTTATGTTACATGTCCGTTTCTCACAGACAAAATATAAAATATATTTAGTACCATAAATCAGTACTGTTTCAGTGATAGATGAAAGTAAAAATAATAAATGTAACATTTTATGGTTTAGTCTCACCAAATTTTATCTTGCGCGTTAATGTTATAGGATTTAGAAACAAAAAGATTGATGAATAGAAATAAATTACTGTTTTTTTAATATTTAATATGATTTTGTCCTGTAAATCATGATGTGTGAGTCCATACTAATGAAAAGGAACATTTTTTTCTGTAGTTACAAGTAGAATAAAGACTATTTTCGTAACAACATTATCGCATATTGTCCAAAACAATCATACCTGTCGCAAAGATAATTAAAAATCTCCGCAGCGTGTGTGTCCACATTGCTTCGGAAGAAAACAATAAAAAAAACATCGGGACATCAATGAAACACGAAGTTTCCCACAGTGAACGAAGCGAGAGAAAAAAAATTTAAGAAGTGAACAGCTAAAAGAAAAAAAATACAAAGAAACCCTATAATCGGATAATATATGGCTGTTAAGGAGGCTTTAGTGTGCAACCTGCCTCACAGACATAATAGAGCAGGTCCGACAAACCGAATTCTCAAAACAATACCTTTGTTTACCTTTACGGAAGATAATAGATTCTGTTAAGTCTATCTAATCGTGATTGTGTTTGACTTTGGATTTAAATATATTCGTAAATATTATCCAGCGTTTTACTCTATTTTACAATAAATTTAAATCAAACGGTTATATTAGTAGAAGATAAATATCTTTATAAGTATTGTGTAAAATTAAGATATCCATATCTAATGTAATTAATAATATTTGTGATTCACATGATATAATACATTTGAAACAATGTATTAGAGCCAATAGTGCTTCTAATTTAATTTGTAATTGAGAAATTTCTTTCAAAACTGTTTCATTTTATATTTTAAAATTAGTATATTTTTATACACTTTATAAACATGACAATATTTAAAACTATTTTTAATCACATCCACTTTGAATATGAAAAAGGTATTAACAGATAAATTTTACGGAAATAGTTGTCAGCCATTTACTCTAACCATTTGGCATTCAGTCGCGCATCTTTTAGGTATTGCGGGATTTAAAATAGAATAGCAATTTGCAACCTCAAATTGTATGTGCCAGTCAATTGACGGCTACTAAGGGAACAATTTAGTGTATTTAAAATTATGAGTATAATTTCAGTAAATATTGTTTGTTTTGTCACAATTTCGATTTAGCTATAATGGCCCTACTAAGTATAAAAATCATAATTATCTCAATAGGGAACCATACGCGAAACACTGTGTTTTACTTAGTAGAGCGGTATAGACGTCTAAGCATGTTTTCTTATACTGACAAAGCAGTGTTACTCACAAATCTCAGATTTCTCAAGCCGATTCATGGAATGATGAATTTATCTTGTAAATAAATACATGCTATAAATAAAATAATTCCTAGAAATTTCCTATAAGTGATTCTGTATCTCGGTTCCCAAAACGTTTATGTTTGTATATTATTAAATACGTGAACACAATGATAATATCACAGTATTGTTCTACCGTAGAGAGAGGGCCGCATCTGAGTTAATTTAGCCCGCGGGCGTTTTTTTCCATCACCTCACCTCCGCGAAGAAACCAGCTACGTATTGTTTTAGTTCGACTCGTGGATTATCCAGGTCACGTTTTTTTTAGTTTACCACTCAATTGCAGTCATAACGGAAAGAATCCTATTAAAATGGCTTTCGTTTCAAAATAAATAATCAGTTTTTTTTAACGTGGGCAAGCTATGTGAGAAAGAGTAGTAGGTATTATGTAAATAATAATGTACTCACTCCACTTACCTACCGTGTGAATATATTACGATGAACTTGTTCTCAACAGTTGAAAAGTAGTTAATCCATTGAATATATAACACACATTTAATTATGTTGAGACGAGTTATATTTATTAATATACTGACTTTTTGTTTTTTGATAATATAGTCAGTTCCACTTATGTTTTTAGTTGTAATAACCTTAATTTAAAATCTGATGTCACATTTATGATTCAATATAACGAGTATAAGTGACCGGAAATTGTCATATTAATTCTGTAATAAACTATTTTTATTTCTTTAGTTACAAAAGTATTTTTTACAATAGAAAAGTGAGAGTTTGAATAATTCATCTTTTATAAGTGTGCGGGCTTCTGGGCCGGGGTTGAAGGTTTGAATGTACTAGATCTTTTTAAAAAGTTAAAGACTTAAGGTTGAGTGCTTAATGGTTTGAGCAATTAGCCAACCACCTTTTTTACATAATTTAACATCTAATAATATCATTTATTAACGTAATATAAAAAATATCAATATTGAACGTTTTATTAGTTATGTACTAATGGTGCTATATTGACTTAATGTCTTTCTTTCTAATAGTAATATGAAAAGTTAAATGATTGTCTAATGAATTATTCATACATTCATTTTTGGTTAATGTATTTTTCTTATGGACAAATATTAATCCTTAATGGCAATTAACAAGGTTTTTTGTTTTACGTAAAATATGGGTTTGAAGCTATTTTATTGTTGTAGTTTTATTGCAAAATATTATTTTAATTAATGTAAATTTGATGACGTGTGTTCAAAAATTAAACAAAGTTAATGTCTAAAGTATTCGTGATGAAAAGCGACCAATTTGATCGACAGATGGGAAAGACTCATTTTGTATTAGGAACGCAAGCAAGAGCGCCCCTGGCGAGGCTGTGTGCCACCGAATTACGCGCGCGTGCGCAGAAGCTCTCGAGAATGGAAAAATAATAATATCGAGAGCGAGTGAACGGGATACAATGATTCTAGTTAGAAGAAAACTTATCGACTGAGAGGGATGTAAGATATAAGCCGGAAAGAATTTCATATTCAAAACGAGCATGCGTATTCTGTTTTTTTTTCCATTTCAATTTATGGCCGTCGCGTGATCATATTATCATCGTGCATGTGCACATGGAGTTTTAATAATATGTAATACTAAAATCGATTTATTTATAATATTTAATTGAATGGTGTGTTAAGTAATACTTTGTATGGCTAACTTTTAAGATAACAGTTGCTTTTTAACACAATTCTAAGGAGAGATTAAGCCATTCGCTCTGTTACCCTTAATTTTATTTTATTCAAATTGTCAATAACCTTCACAATTAGGTAGTAATACTAAACTGGACAAAAAAAATAAATCATAACTAGACTTCAACGCACGGGTAACACAAAAACCTATAATATTATTCGACTTATGGACCGACTATAATATTAGAAGCTGCTATTTTCTTCAGAACTAACAAAATACGAGATGAAATAAGCTGTCGTGCTATATCTGCAATTATTTTGAGGACGTTTACTGCTAATAGAAATCCATACTTACGACTATAATAACAGTCTTGAGAACGGAATATTGTTTTATATTGATTATTGATATATGAGAATGACGAGCGCTAATTAAAGAAAAAATGAGTAAGAAATGAAATAGATACTACAATGCACCGAAAACAATGAATGCACAGCTGCCATTTCTGTATTACGTGCGAATTAATCGTGATATGTATAGTCGTTATACTTATGGTCAAAGTGATGTAAGATTAAAATATTTTCTTCACACTAAGTCATCAACTTGATTTATATAAAATGACTGTATAGAGTTTGCTAGGCGCCAGTTTTTGCGTTATTTTTTAATAGTTTTTAGTATGTCATTATTAATTAATCTTTATAATTGATACATATTTAATTCGTGATACAATTGAATACATTTCAATAAGTATATACAATGCTCCTGAGAGTTGACTGAACCCACGATGTGGAACAAAATATTTTATGCAAATATGCCGCTCGAATGATCTGAGCATTTAATATATGTACTTCAATTAAACCACACCTAAGCAAGCTGTTAACATGCATTTAAACTGTACACCTTTACATTACACCTGTAAGCCTTGCACCTGTATTGCCACACCACGCACGCAATTATAGACAGAAGCTCGTTTATTTACAGAATAGGCATCATTATTAATTACTCAAACGTACGTGAATAATTCATCGACAAGATTTTGATTGTACATTAAATAAATCACTCTGCGCAATAAATAATCTAGATCTAGAATAACATTTACGGAGATATATACTTAAAACAATGAAGTAGTAGAACCACATTAATTGTAAATATAGGTTTTGATTGACCTATTTAATAAGCTAATTAATGTTTTATACTAAAAATGTTTACATTGAAACTAATATTTAATTTTTTATTATTAATAAATTTCGGACTTGCATTTATTTGGGTATTTGTTCAACAATGATGTTGCAACATGTCTTGCTTTTGAGTATTTATAAAGATATGTGACGTCCGTAAAAGATTCATATATATGGTAGATATTAAATAAATTATTTGTTCTTCTATTCGGTTGTTTACTAAAGAAAATATGTCTGGTTAGCCATACACACATGATCCATACTAAAATGAAAACACTTGTTACAAGCATAACATAAAATATGAAACGTTTGGTATTATAGGGTATGCGAAAGTCATATATTTCGAAATATAATATATATAATTTTAAAATGTATAGTCCGACTAGTATTTTTTGTATGATTTTGCTTTAATACACATTATTAGATAACTGTTGCGTACATTTGGTTCATATTGAGTGCTGATTAATCAGGATTGAAAAATGAATACACAGCATGCGGAAAACATACTAATTGACGTTTTAATGTACGATATTTTTAGTTGAATAATGATATAACTACATAAATACGTACAGTAGTTGAAAAAGAGAAATGAGTAGGCAGAAGAGTACGTTAGGCCTCTCACCAAAATGAGAAGCCAACATTATGTGGGAGGACTTCTTCAGTCGCCCAAGAGACGAACTTAAAATATATTGTTATTTTCCGTTCATTGAATGAAGGTTAAAATCACGACGGTGTAAAACAACACATAAATTGAGTTAAAACGATTTTTTGACTTTTAAGCCATATTTCAATTGTGGGCGTGCCATTTACATTGTCTATAAAAACACTTTATTTACCTGTCAATTAATTTTGTAAACAGGTGCCACAATGGGTTTTATTCACTTGCAAAATAATGTAAAAAGATCATTTCAAATTAAATGTCAAATTCGGTAGATATTATTTAAAGAATTACTTCTTGTTTATTAATTTTTTTATATATTTATAAATTCAAGTCAGTTAATAAATCTAAAAATAATAATAAATGCCTTTAGAGTAACAAGTCTACCTAGTATTTAATTTTTCTTTTACCTAAGTGATACAATCATTTTGTTACTTTCAACTCTTTATTTATGTGGAATTTGACGGAAATATTTGATTTTTTTTTAAATATAATACTCATCATACTTTTCGAAAAAACTGAGAACAAAATAGTTAACCATACATACGTTTATTTATATTTTTGAAGTTAAATTGCGAGTTTTTATTATCCATTTATTTATGTTATACACATGAAAAAATGTTAACACGGAGACGTTTATTTATTCATATCTATTGGGTATATTATTTATGGGTAGATTGTTATTTATTGCTTCATATTTCAGTGAAAAATGTATAAATTAAAATTAAAATATACATGTGGGTACATAAAATCTGATATAAACATTAATATCCAATTAAAAGAAACAAATACTGAAATGAATTTGAATATTTTAAATACGTAATATAATATGAGAACACAATAAGAAATATAATATAATACTTTTTGCTTTATAGCATATTAGCGTGCCGTAACGTGGGATCATCTTAACTCAATATTGATTGGATAAATCTTCTACATCTTAACTGTTCATTACACCTACGGCTGGAAATTTTGAAACAAACGTGAGTGGAACCGAGTTTTTTTATGTTGCGTTCGATGACAGTTTGTAATTAGTTGTATTAATCAATATTCGAACTGTAAATCATTCGAGATGCCGTCGCAACCTGGCTCCGAAGTCATACGTCTTCAACTTTTATCAATAAACAAAATTTCAAAAGCGTTAATCAATATTTTCTATCTTCACAGAAATATATAGATAAAGCGATAAGCAACGTCGTTGATTTACTTATATAAACTGGTTGGTAAGTTGTTTTACATTAATTATATCAGTTGGTAAATGGGCAAAGCAAGACTAATACGCCGTTGGTACAGAAGGCTAAAACTTTTGCAATATGATAGTTCATACCAGAGTCAGTCTTAGGTGTATTTATTTCAAAGGGGCCCATAAAAACTGTTCAGATACATACAAAATGAAAAAAAAAACTAAAACATATAATACTAGTTCACTTCTTAACGTGTCGGCTACCAAACTATAGTATATGAATCTCCGTAATGTGAAGAAATATCTTGATAGATTATTTTTTACAAGAATTAGTTATAAGGTAATTATTCATCTCAGTAAGCGTCTAATCCTGCATTTTCATTTTATCAATAGTTAACATAAATAATTTTCAATATTTGAAACGTTCAGTAATTCGAAGAAAATTTAAGGTTTAGAAAGCTATGTTCGTAAAAAGGTAACTCATTTCCCTGAGTCGGTTCTGGCCTATGATGCGGTATAAATAAACATTTAATGCTCGACATGATAATGAGCAGCTAATTAGTATTATAGATGGGAGTTGTAAGGTTGATAAATATTCGTATATGGTCATGTAATGTTTCTGCATCATTATAATGAGTTGGTGCATAAGCATTGAGTACTTGAGAATGTTATTTTTTTGATATTTAAAATACATTTCTTCTAACACTGTTAAATTAATTATATCATATTGAACGAATTTATAGTAAAGATCATCAGGTATTTGTAATCGTCCGATTTTATTAAAAAATATAATTATGCTTAAATATGTTTTATTTTTGTTTATTCGGAGTTGCAAAAAATATTATGAAGTAACTTATTATGTATGAATTGATTTTTCTATTTCATCAGATAATGTTTTTATTATTTTTACTCTACAGTAAAACGATTTATTCTTTCTTGCTTGAGTTACGGATTTTAGTTTTGTTAACTTTTGTGATGGATATAATTGTCTTAAATGATTTTTTTAAAATAATTATTTGTCTACTTAATGTAATAAAAAATTGACATTATCACGTGGACGGACCTAAAAAATGCAAAATTGTCAATATTTTAAGAGTACGATTTTGCGTGTTAAAATTATGCATATATTTAAAAAAGAAATATATACTTAAATATTTGAAAAAAAATCAATAATAATAAATCAATTCCGTGGGTGTGAAATTTAAATTCATTTCCAATTATGAAATAATGAAATTTATCGT
>JAGVSQ010005826.1:0-17166 GCA_022683975.1 Rhyacophila evoluta
CAGATTATTTTTTACGATAATTGTTTGTCAGACAATTACTCAACCTAATAGGCAATTAGGTAATAGCCTAATAGGTAATTTAAATAAAAAATCATTTTTTTCTTTTTATTTAAATCCAGAATATGGATATAATTTGAGCGATTGGATTAGATCAGTTTTCGTGAAAAGTTTTTTAAGATGAATTTTAACATAAGACATATGATTTGATAGTTGAAAAAATATATGCATACTATAATTATGTCCCCCATACAATTGAAATAGTAAGGGTGGCTTACCCTTTCTGCTAATAAAAGTTTCATTTGAAACAGTTCAATGCCTTCGTGGATTTGTATTCTTATGTGTACATATAATTTATTCACGTTACAAATCAATAACACCGTTTTGAACTGTAAAATACCTCGCAGGCCGAAATCAATAGATTTATTTTAGCCGTTGAATACACACGGATTTTCCGTATCAAGCTCAATCTATTGTTTCACTGCCGGAGGCTATCTCATTTTTTCAGTCAGCCTTTGTTTTTATTATTATCTTACTGACTTCCGTTTGTGAGCTCAGCAAATGAATTTCCGGAATTCGCACCCACGTGCTAGAAACACACAGTCACACGTTCCTTTTGTTCAACTTACGTGAAAAGAATAATGAATTTGTATATAATATAATATATAGTCACCATTATTAACGTCGCTACTCTTGTAGAACCATTATATAAATTACAATCAATATGATTTCATTTCATAAAAAATAAGGATCTTATTTTGAATATATCAATTTTTATTTTTATTTAAGAAATTTTCAATATTCCACACCACATAATCAAGATGATTAATGTCTAGTTTTTTTCTTATTATTTGGTTCCCTCTTGTAGTACTAGTATTTTTTTATAAAGCATGAATGAGTTTGATATTTACAACCCATATATATAGATTTAAGTTTGTTGATAGATATTTCAATCAAATTCAGTTGTCATCGAACTTATCATTACTTGATATTATTTTATTATATGAATTCTCACAGTGCACAGATGTCTACCCAGAAGCAGAGAATTGGTAATGTAAAGATCCATATTGAAAGATTTTCTTTGATAACTATTTATAATTATTAACAAAATAATAACCACATAATATTAAAAGTAAATATATGAAATCTCTTTTACTTTCCTTTCTATTTACAATTTCCGTATGCTTTGTATATTCTTTTCGAGATCAAATAACAAAAGACATTTCTAAAGTGATTTTTCAGTTCTAGATTTTTTCACTATATAAATGATTTTAAAACTTTATACAATAGCCTTTAAAAAGTATCGTTGCTTACATATCTACTGAAAGTGCATTTTATTTTCCAATTCACTATCCCGTAATGTTTGGTTCGTTTTCGTTACAGAATTGCATTTGTTTCTGACGATTTTCATTCTAAAATAAAACGTAGAAGGCAGCACGGGGGCTCGAGATTTTCTCGCCCACAAATCTTATCGCTTTTACGAGGAAGAGGAAATCTTCGCAACATTCGTCTATGTCAACTTGGCCCAGGAAACGTTCATGTCTTGTAAGCCAGATAACACGTTAAAAAATGATGAAATACTCCCAGGAACACTAAATTATATATATTATAATATCGTAAAAACCATGATTTTATGAAGTTATTTTATGATATGAAGTTATAAGAGTGTTAACCTACGGTGATTATGTTCTTGTTGTCGGAAATTCAATAGATATAAATGTATGTTTTATAAAAATCTGGCATATAATTACTATGATATCAGTTATAAGTATTCGAGTTATTTTCGTATCAAAAAGAATACAAAGATTAAGAAAAGAGAACTGTATTAAAAGATTTTAAATGTTTTCATCGTGTATAGATAAGTGGTTCCAAATAATCTTAAAATTGTAAAATGTTAAAAGTATTGCTCGATGTAATAAAAAATATTTCGTGGATTATATTTTAGATTCCATCATTTCATAGTAATCTAACTATAAATATAGTTATTATAAACATTAACTATACCAAAATTGCTCACGTCACAACTGGCTCAGTTTGCATGCATCAGATTAATCGTTCAGAGAAGCCGCATTGAATATATCGGAAATTTAAAAAATATTTTACGATCAAAATGTGATATGCTTTGGAATCTTCTTTGTGTCGTTAGCTAAATCTATTTATAGTGTTAACCAAATTTAAAGAAGATAATATTTTCAAATACACCAGGACCTCTTATAATATGTTACTTCTAAATCACGGTTTTGTTATAACATGGTTTATATTATATATCACGATTTTAGAAAAAAATATTAATTTTTATTGATTGTTTTTACAAATGTTTTTTTTTATCTAAAAAACGGATACGAAGAAAAATTAACCTAAATATTTAAAGTATTGAAGATATATTTGAAAGCTGTGCTTTTAACAAAGAAAAACTAGTTGGAATGTTAGACGGATCTAACATGAGTAATGACTTAGAACGCTGTTGCGGTGGTATAGCTATATATATGCTTTACATTAGACCAATAAAGGTGAAGACAATTTTCTTTTGTATGTTTAAATAACTGATAAAAAACTGTATAGTCTATTTTATACGTAAGTAATTGTATTGCTTACCAAACTATATTTTTTTTCTTTTTGTTATAGATGCTTGTACCAACGGTGACTACAATTGCTTTCTGAACGACAATCAAATATTTTTTACATCTTTCGTTTCATTAGTAAGTTTTAAGCGAAAGCATTTAGAAAACTTAATATCATAATGAAATTATAATAGTTAGAGCAACATAATATACAATTAATTGAATTATGATCATTCAGTATAACTTAATTTCATAAAAACTATGTCCATCCATCGAAATGCATTAAAATAAACATAGTAAATTTCTAATTCGTCAACTATAGTATCAGGTAGATTTTCACCCGTGTTAAGCAAAATCGAAACAGTTTTGGAGGATTCCTCCAAGATAGCAACCATGATGCTGCACTACCACTCGCCTGGGTAGCAGCACAGCTTTCTCTACGCGAGCGCGTTGGGCGTGCTCGGCTCCAACGACGAAAGTGGCTTGATCCTCCACAAGTACATGCTTCAGCACGCTCCGGACATCGTGAGCGTCAAGAACAGCGATCTCGGCGGTGATGGTAAGTAATCTAATATATTTTTCTTGATTCATATAAAAACTTTAACTTTCATTATGTTATCTATTTAAATAATAATACGAAACGATCCTTACCAATAAGGTCCAGTTCTATAAGTTCAGTAAGCCATAATATTAAATTTAAAGATTTTGTTTTATTTGGAAATGGATTTTCCAAATTTCGCAGAGTTCATTTTTTCATTAAAAGTTCTTATCTTTTTATGACATAACAGTCTAGCAGTTTTATTTATGTGTTCATCTATTAAATATTTTCCCTTCCAACATCATGTTTCCTCACTTATTGAATGGGAAAACCCGTGCTTAACGAATGTGTAGGAACCCTTCAATGTTTTAGAAGTATCTTAAAAGCTTTTAGAGACCGTTAATGACATGCACTTGAGTGTGCATGATTCTTATATTGATAAGCGCTATCGTGGTTGACACGTGATGAAAAAAGAGTTTTTCGCTCTTTTTGAGAGCTCGAAACGGCAAAATTAATCTAACACCATATACGCAACGTCATATTGAAACACAACTCAGAGCGTATATCATAATATAACGAACTTGAAATAGTACGTAGGACTGTAATGAGGGAAGTTTAGAAAAATCTCTGAAAATGAAAATTTTGTTTAGTAAGATTGGATTGCATGAGGTACATGGAAGCTTGAAAGATTCCCTTAAATTTGGAATTTGGAAGAATATCTGTAAAACAGAATTTTAAAATTTTCTCTCTTAGCTATCGCTATACTATAAATTCATACACGTTCTTATGAATGCTCTCACTTGCTTTCGTACATTTAACGATTTTTATTCCACTGAGTGGAAGATTTCGTAATGTCACGTGGAGTGAATTTAGCTTTGCAAAATAATTTTGTACCACTCCACTGCTCATGCAGGTGGAAAAGCAATTTCCTTCTGGTAGATTTCAATTCTCAAACGGTAAAAGAGCAAGGTAAAAGGCGTTTTATTAAGTCAATCGTAATGTTAGCACGAATTTCCCGCGTTTCCCCACATTATTGGATATAACTTAAGCAGTTAAAACGAGCGCTTCTGTCTTTTATTTCTTTATGTATCATTAAAATTAAGTACTTCCATATGAATCCTACGATAAGTTTCGTCACAAAGGCTGTCAGCTGCTTTCAAACTGTAGCTCGCGACACATACCGCTTAAGCAAGGAACACTCTAATTTTATTACACCTACTTACGTCACCTTTTGCTCCCTGAATTTGAGTACATGTACCTAATAAATATCTAATTTAATTTTCAGTCTGTTTTATAAATTTTTTTACTCAACTGAATTGAAAATTAATTTAAAACACTCTTTTTTAAATTTATTCGTGTATCATGAACTATAACGACTATTTATTTGATAGATTGTAATATTTCAAAGATAGCATGCATTTAAGTAAATAATTTTATTAAATCATTGAATAATTACTATTTTAAAATACAATCTTTACTTTATTAATAAATATAAACATTAGTTTCTTTTGAGAAATATCATATTTTTTTAACGTATCTGTCCACAAAAATGGTGCATCATATCTTCACAATGTCAAAACTTCCGCCGCGGAAATGAAATATATGAATCTTTACATAATCAAGACATATTTTTTACGGTTACTTATTGTTAGATAATCGTCCAGCTCTTTGAACATCCGGCTCATCGTTTTTAATTTTTAACGCGTGTTTGCTGCTCGATTACCAAGGGTTTTCAAAGATAAAACCCAAATACATCAATTCAATGACAAAATAAAAATACCTTGTTGTTGTCAGATCACCCAATTGATTCATAAAAAACATGCTTAAATTGAAACCAGTTTTTGATAGATCTTTTCGACATAAAAACCAATATTAAAATAACAATACGTGTGCTGTAGTACCACTATCTCCACAGTCTACAACAATCCATATAAAAATCTAAATGTTTGTTTGTTCAAAATCTTTTATCTCCGAAAATTTTTCATTGATTGCTTTGAAATTTTGAGAAAACGTTGAATTTAAATACGCGCGTGTTTTCATATGCATATTATTTTATAAATTTTACACCTGTGACGGGTAAAAACATGTTTTTTTTTTTAAACAGCGAGTTTAGTTAGCTGTTTCTTTCTTATCCATTTAACCAAACTAAGCCACAGCAACGCGTGGGCGTTTACAGCTAGTTACTTATAAAATAATGTTGATATGAATATTTAGGCTTATGTTTAGTTAAGTTTTAGTTATTAGTTTCAAATATAAAATTCAATAGTCTCATATTGAAAATAGCTAAAACTTCAGCAGGCCTAATCCATTTAGTTAGACTACTAACTATAATACTAATTGAAAAAAAATTAAAATCATATCTCTAATGTTAATCTAAATTTATCTTTACCTACAAAGTTTGGCGGCTTTCGGCTGTAAATAACGACCCTACCTATAACTTTACTATTACAGTTGTTTAATAGACGGCGAAATAAAAAGATGTTTTTCAATTTCAAAGCAAAAGTTTTGCGTTGGTAAGCGAAGTATTAGATTTTAATTCATTACTGAACATTTATAGGTTTCGTAAAATTCTAAAATTAATTAATTTTACAAAATAAAGAAATAACAAACATGTTTTTGGGGTATTTATCACTTGTCAGTTACATTATGGCATTTCAAAAGATTAGCTATTTCTATTTTTTGTTAATATTTTTGCGCAAATAAACTTTTAATTGTATTATATATCTCCCTGCAAATTTTCTTTTCCATATGAGACGTAATCTGGCGTATTTCAAAATAGTAGTGACTCGCACTTACATCATCTTACTATTTAATCAAAATGTAATCCTGTATCAACATAAATGTATTCAACCCAAGGTCTAAGTCACAAACTGATCTTCATTTAAAGGTATTAGTATTTTTTTACCATGTACGCCCCAAAAATAAAGCACATGAATCTTTGCAATATAAAAACATGTATTGAAAGGCTATTTTTATAAGAATTTGTCGTTAATGGGCACCCAGTCTTGCATTTTCGGATTTTTTTAAATCGGCAGATCTGGGAATCGAATCCAAATTCACCAGATGCTAGACACGACTGCTAACCTCTGCGCTACCTCGGATTATTATTAGTAAGATACCTACAACTTCTAAAATTCAATTCTATGTATTTTCATTATTTAAATATTCATTTATCAATAGTTGTATAAGGATTATTTGTCAACCGTTCACTTAAATGTAGAATTAATATGACTACCAGAATCATCAGAATACTAAGCAAATAATAAATTACCCATAATTTTCTATGACAGTAGATGTACAGCTATATAAACAAATAATATTCATTTTAATATTAAAACATAATACGTATGAAAATATTTATATAATATATTGAAATAAAATCTATAGTAATACGTAGCATCATTTATAATGATTGATTGCATTCCAATATGTTTAGTTAAAAAATAGTAGTATGTAATACGTTAAAATCTTTTCAGAGAATTTTTGAATCAATGAACTATGAACACTTCTACGAATGCATATGAGGCAATTCTGTTCCAGACAAAACCGCTGCTCTATAGAAGTTTTCCCACTATGAGGAAACCATCGCCATAGAACTAAGTTAAAAGCGTATTCAGTTTCCTTGATAATTGCGATACTCTGTTACATGTCCCGCTAAATTTATGAAAGTTAAATGCTGTTATCAACAGAAAGACAATACAAACTCTCGGATAGAACAGTATATATAACATAATATATATGTAAAATGGACTATGATAGAATTTAATTGAAGTCTATGGTATTAAAATCATAATAAACTTTAAATTCCATATTATTTTATTTCTCCCCGAAATTATATCAAATGCTACGTATTAAAGAAATCTTATTACCAGAAAATCTCCGTATATCTTTATAGGTCATAATTATCACGATATGATCTCTTTGTCACCCATATTATAGTATGTAAACAAACATATTTAGCTTAAGTTATAATGTTTAAGTCTTGTTAAGTCAAAAATTAAATAAATCAGGTTGAGGCATTCTTGACACAAACTTCAGGAATATCTAAAACTTTAGCTTTATCTTCCCATATACAATACGACAATCGAATATATGAGTCTCCAAAATCTTAAAATAAACTTATCTCAACAGTTTTATTTTTCACAATTTCTTGTCATTTATTTCCATTTTTTTACATAATTGTGCAGCTGTGAGATATGAACCCGCGATACGCGTGTCGAAGCGCGCACACTTGACAACTTGGTTCCCGACACGACATTAATTTAAAGCCTTAAGAAATACTACTGTACAATAATGAATTATGCTCTTATCATATATCATGTCTTTGGATACTTGATAACAGATGTTTATATTGATGAATATAGTGTAATTTTAGTTAAATCGAAAAAATATGCACTTGCTCACCTTTCTAATTGATTTGGTTCCCCACATGCTGTAGATGCTTCGATAATATTGCAAATATACAATATTTACGTGCATATTTTTATGTAATTTAGTTCAGAAGCGTCCGTTTTGAGTTCAATCAAATCTTTTATTGCAGAGCTCGATTATATTCAAACGGATTTCAAACAACTGTAACTTATTTGATGAATTCAAATTCATTTAACAAAACATCATAGCGCAGGTACCTCGCAAATTAAACCTTTGACTGTATTTAGTTTATAGAATGACCACTGAACTGAAAAACAAAAAGCGATATCAATGACGACCTAAGCGTTATTTTTATTTAACATTTAACGGGAAAATATTTTCATGAATTTTTCATGCATATTTTATCGGATGTGATGTTTTTCATAAAATACTCTCAATAAAAAAGGAGAGACGCTATTATTAACTAAATATTTTATTTATATTCTTCTCACGTGTTATACCGAACTCACTTTAAAAACTTATTTTACACAGTTTAATATTAGTATGATTTATGTTGTACCACAAGTTAGTAATGTTACATAACAATTATTTCGCCTATTCAAATTCATATGCGAAAACTTAGGTTACTCTAAAGTGATACGAATCACTATTAATTATAAACCAAGAATTCACACAATTTGACAATTAATAAATCATAATTGATTAAAACAAATATCTTTTTGGTAGCGCATACGCCTAGGAATCCGGAGAATGCGAGTTCGATTCTCATATATTTCGGATTTTTGAAAAAATTCAAAAGTTGGGCTAGATGCGCAGTAAGTTGAGTAAAAGTATAATTGAAAACTAATTCTCGTAAAAAGCAATCTGACTGGACGTCTTTGCATTGAGACTCATATAGTGCATCCATACTTTCGGAGTGGATATCCTCACACCATGTGGATCAATATGCTCCACTTTGGAATCAAAAATAGTATAATATTATGTATTAGAAATTGAATCCAAAATGTCTTGTAAAAAAAGCTGATAACTGTTTTTATAATTATTGTAATATGGCAAAATATACACTAAAGTATAAGCATATCTATTGAACTTTGGAGTTCAATAGTACTGCTTGTGGACAAATACTCGACTGGGTGAATGTTCGTTTTGGTATTGTGCAATGGTGACTATCAATGACGATAGCAACATCTACTAATACTCGAATGAAATATACGATGACAAATATAAGTTACAGAATTGATAGTAAATCATATTTTTTTTTCATATGAATTTAATGATTGCTTACCATTTATGACGAATTGTATACATGTCAAAAATAGGTATTATAAATTCAATTTCTGACTCCTTTCTGATTTAGGCACATAACTCAAAATATGAATTTCTACTTGAGAAAGGATTTAAGGCATTCATTCAACTCATTCGATGTGTTTTTAACGACTATGTCATCACTTGCAATAATAATGTATGAAGTATTTTACCCAGTTACTAATTCTTTTTTTAATACGTCTTAATATAGCGGCCATTTAAGCTTTGTATCAAAAAATAAATATTGTTAAGTCTCTACACAAAATACTATGAAGAATAATTAATTTAACTATTTAAAACTAAAATTAATCAAGATCTATTAGTACTAATCTAATTTAATAAACCTATTATACCACCTGATCAAGGAATGTGTACAATGGAGAGAGAGGCGTGAATATCCTCAGGAACGAGTGGTTTGGTTTATATGATAGGCGGGCATCTCCTATTACTGGCCGGAAGTGGCTCAGGACGTCTCGCTGGGAACAAAGCCTCTCACGCAGACGGAATGAAATTATAATACAGCCTAGCGTCGTGTGGATCTCATTATTTGATTTTCCATTCAGACTAACGTGAAGGTACTTACTCATAATTCTCTCGCTTTTATAACTGTATACTTCACGTTGATTATAACAGAACCTATTATTTCAATATTAATTGGATTTGAAAATATTTCAATTTGATTGGATTTTCAAAATGAATTTATTAATTTTACATCTTTTGAATATGACGAATTTCGAGGTTAAAATGTTTACAACACAACATGAAAAACGTTTAAACATAACAAATAAACATATTAAAAATAATAGTTAAATATGGATAAAAATATTAAGTTAAAAAGAACAAAAAATCATCAACTTTTTGTATATCAAACAATGATACATAGTTGTTTGAGAAAGCCGGAAGAAAAGCTAACAAATATCCTTTTGCGTCTTGCAATCTTTCCGCCGAAGTAACGTGTGAAAAAAACAATATTTTTAATCAAAAGTAATTATAACACAATTAGTTACAACAAGGATATCTTTTTCTGAAATATATATCTACATCAAGTGTATATTTGTTTGTCAATTGCCAATGAGCTGGACAGAATGTGAGAAATTTATAAAATAGCATGCAACTAAAATTAATATCATTCCGTTATAATGTTTTGATAACTAAAGTAATTTAATTTACAGAGCCATTGCTTGTGACAGTAATATTATTTTTTTATTTTTTAATATTTTGTAATTAAAAATGACTGTTGTTTCGTGAGTCGTTACAATATATACAAATACCAATAGCCATGATATCGCCTTCGTGATAGTATCATGAATCATATAAAACAACAATATTGTTACATTATGTAGATTTTATTTTTTAAATATTCATTTTAAGAGCGGCCATTTCTGGCTACTGTGCAAAGTTAGCCTCATTTTATAGCTTTTTTCATCACTGTCTTCAACATTTCAGCCGGAAGCTTTTCAGTTTCTTGGAAAATATTATACTTGATCTTTTTCAAAGTTTGTGATTTATTATTGTGTACTTTGTTTTTTTAAATAACCCCGAAAAAAGACAAGAGCCGTTAAATACCGTACATAATCTTGGTTGTTAGCATATGTTGACAAAACGATAAGCTGAATTTTAAATTTAAAAATACCTAGTCACAAAACGTAATGTGCTTCTAAGGTATCACTTAGCATATTTTTCTAACAATATCTTTACTATACTCAACAAAATCGTAATAAATACGTTTTGCAAAAAGTAATGATATCCTGTTAACAATGACTATTGAAAAAGGATGTAAGTCAATAATTATCAAAATAGGATGTATTAGTATTGATAATATTAAATTTATTTATGGTAACATCTCATTACTTTGGCCATGATTCGAAATAGTAGAAAATTAAATGAAATGAAAAATCAATATTTAATTATCAAATATCATAAAATTAATCAAACAGGAAATGCCAATTTATATACAATGCTCTTTTATTTCCAAATAACGAACAAAATAAGCCGAAAAATGTTCCCGAATTTGTAAGAATGTGTATAACATTACCACACGTGGCCGCTCCCATTTCCGAATCAAAGGAAGACTTGAGGACAAATTTGAACCCATATAACTAATTTGTATGACGCAACAGAAATATAAGTAGTTTTTCGTCTCTTTATTATTGATAATAATTATAAAAAGAGGATTAGGAAATGTTTCAATGCTGAAGTCACATTTATTATCTTCGTTTATTTCCGTATCTTTTTCTACATACTATGTGTAAAAATGTATGATATAATTGTAATATCCCCTTCATATTGTTGATCGATCAATCTTGTATTTTTGTTAAAAGAAATAATACATTTTATAAAAAAATAAAAGCATGGCTTTGAAAATAAGGCGCAATAAAAATACGTCAATACTCCTCAAAGGGCTAAGAATATCTATTTGTATGTTATTCTCACATCTATTTATATATACACATCGACTGGCACAAAGCCGCTTACCCACCTTTAAAATCTGAATAGATATTTTCGATAAGATAAAAATATAACAATCTATGTTTGAAGAAATAAAACAATTACGTATTCAGATAGATCGATACTTTTGAAAAACATATACAGTTGTTTTTAGTGTTTTATTAAAAAAATACGAAGCTTTAAGTGATGGTATTTTTTTTCATTTTTCGCCTACATAAAAATCTCTTGTCTCAGTGACAGCGATTGAAGTTTTATATATTGTGTCAAGGCTAAAAAAAATTACTTTGACAGCGAATACACACGTGAATATGTTTTGTATCACAAAAGAATATCTTTAATCGATCGTGGTGATTTTCGAATAAAATATTATATTTCAAATATGACAAATAATAAACGAGCTTAGGAAAATGTAAATCTTAATCCAATAATTTTAACATATATAAAAATTTGATACTTTTACCTCCATTAACTATTATACATTATTTTTGTGTAGAAAATGATACGCAACCTTTCTCTTCACGGGTAATAAACTAGAGATTCGATAGAGAATTTAAAACTATAGAGGTTTCATATATGTAGAAATTGAATTCAACATAACTTTAAGTTCTTCTCGAAACAAGAATTTCCAAATCAATAGCAACTAGTTGAAGAAGGGCACATTGGCATTAACTTTAATACGTAAAAAATCAGTTAATTACTTTCTCTTATTCCATTGCTCAAAAATGCACCATATTTTTTAACACCAATAAACTAATTCTCGTCATAACCAAGTTATATTTCTAATAAAAAGTACACGATGCAGCTATTTCGTATTGCATTCGGGAATATTTTATAAATCATGCTTTTTCAACTGGTTCTCTAGAATGCAGAAAATTATTTTGCAAGCCTGTAAACTGCAGATTTATCATCACTGATATTATTTCTTAGTGTTTATAAATCAAATTCAACGTGTGAATTTTTTTAGCAACGTCAATCATATGTTTAAGCCTGCGTATGATTTATCAAGATCGCTGAAATATATTTTTTCTTTTTTTATAACTTTACATATTGATAAAATGTCGTGAACCTTCTTGATCAACAACAAAAGAACGTGCTTTTTTTAAAAGCTTTGAAAATAAAAAAATCAAATGCTATTTTTATAAAAATATAATATCACCTGTTAAATTATCGGTACAGAACTTACCGTCATACTTACATTACATGTTAACCTTATAACCTGATACTGTGAATTTTTTAAATATTGCATTTTGTTAATAATATTATTATTCGATTGTAATATGAGTATTTTTTATTCAATTTATACTGATTTATAGTCTCACGTAAAATTGGCTAATAATTCACAAAGATGATACACTTCCTTCTTATTCCAGGAAAAAAATCAGAGGGACGATAGACTGCTGAATAAAACGCAAAATATTACACTTAAGTTCTGAAATTTTTTATTTGGTAAAATAAGGCACAGAATTAAGATGTCTTGAAAATGTTGCCAAGACCCACTCCAGACTATAGTGATATGGTGATGATTGTTGTAAGCTCCGTTCAGTTATAATATATACGCATTTCAATATTGTTAATTAACTGTTCATAGTTAATATAGCAATAGTTGTGAACTAAGTTTGAATGGGCTATTAAGCATCATAATAATGGTATACATTCGAAATCATAAAGCCTACCTTGAAAATCAAATAGAAAGGGGCGTTTTCTCATTCTGTGAGCCTAATGCGACTCGGTACATGGTTTACGTTAGTCTCATTATCTCGTATATGCTGATTAGTGTTTGGGGAACGCCGAAACTATCTATTAATTAAACCTCACTTACAGATTACCGGGTAGTAAATCAGTGTCGTGCACATCTTAACAACAACAACAAAAAATCAATCAAAGATCGAGTATCTAATCTTTGACAGATATCGAAGTAGCACGGAATTATTTTTTCACTCTCTGTTATCTCTCAGATACTGGAAAAAATAAATATTTCTCTTGACATATCCGGTACACGAACCTTCACACTGTACACACGTTATAAGTAAGAATGATTGTTAACCATTAGCTCAACATATTGATGCAATATTTTAAATCCGAATTAATACGTAAAAGCCACATCATCCAGCTAAAGGGTCAAACTGGCTATTATTTGGCATTGTTTAAATTACTCATGCTATCCATTAAAACAGTTGTATATAACTTTTTACTAATCACGGTACACTAATGAAAGCTCAAAGTGTCTACGACACATTTTTTTAAATAAACACACGTAAAAGCTTGGATAAATAAAATAATACAATCCTTTTTATATTATTATTTTAGATTAGACAATATAATATGAGGCAGATATGAAGCCATGTTCATTTGTTTAACAGATTAATGTTCAACTATAGTTAATAGAAGATATAGTTTACAGTAAAAAATGTTATTCATGAAAACAGTGAGGAATACTAATCAAAAATTGTTGTTAAAATCAAGATGCTTAAAAAGGTAAATAAATTGAAAATGCTGATCTAGAGCGTATGTGATATGAATCATTTTTTCGTAAATTTAATTTTATTATTATCCAACCAATAGAAGCGTTATCATACTTATTACTATTTTGAAAAAGATCATAACCACTAATGATTGAAAATTGGAAATAATTAATATCAATCACTTTTAAGTTTGATTACACATAAATAAATTTTTAAAATGGGCTTAATTATAACATGAAAGTGTGCATAATTTCTTTAATATGTATGTAAAGAAGTGTAATAAAAATCTATATCACAAAAATCTATTGATTGATTTACAAGTTTGTAAATGATTTAATAGTGTCTTTTTTCTGGTTTAGGTATATAAAATGGTATTATCCAAATATGTACGCCACTGGTGGCTCTGAGTTTCGGCTTTACGCGCATCCCACACATTAAACCCGCTAAGATATTAAAACGGGTTGGCGCTAAATTTGAAATAATTATATCAGCGAATTTCTTCAAATTTGTTTTATTTACGATGTTTACTTACTTGATAATTATTCATTACCAACTCTTGCTTATTCCCAAAACAACCCTAGTGGCTAAAATGTGATTATGTAACCGTGAAAAGCGTCATCAGTTCTCACAGAATGAACTCAAGCTCTCGATTTTGCAAAATGTATCATTGATTCTGCTGAAACTTTATTCGATAATATCACACATACCATTACGCCGAATATTTATTAATGTAGGAACCATGATTTTTAAAGTTGTTATTAACAGATTATTTATTGGAAAGCTTAGTACTATTTTTGGCTAGACTTTATAAGAACGAATAAATTTATTATATATAATATATATACGAAGAGGTGGGCTGGCAATTCGTTAACAAAAAACTCGCTTAATTTCATAGCTTTTGGTTCATCGTATTACGAAAATATTTTTTATTACTATTACACAATTACTCACGACTAAAAATCAGCGAGGCCTCTTTTATTATAAACACGAAAAAATCTACTTTACAGTGAATTTCAAAGATGATATGGCATTTATATTTTTAGTAATACATTTGAATAATCTACAGCAACTGTATTAAGGTACTTACTGACCTGATCTGACGGTGTTATATATTTTCCTAATTTAACAAACGGCTCGCGCGGACCTAACTGAGCCCCTTCCAGCCCAATTGACGTGTATTTATTTTTATTTTAACATTTTATTTAAACTCAGTTGATATTATATTAACATTATTATTATATTATTATATATACAAATATTATACAGTAAAAATCAAACCAACGTAAAGAAAAGTATGTCATTTACCAATATTTTAAAACTCCAATATACTTTGTATTATGGATTGGCTAATACTAGTAGAATGACAAATTTAGCATGGAGTTTTTTATCACGAATTCTTAAATTTTCTAATATTTAATAATGTAATATTTATAGTGTTAAGTGTATAAATATTACGCATAAAACGTTAAAATTTTAAATAATTTGTATTTTATTAAAAAATACGTATCTCTATGGTTTTATTACAATATTCATTTACAATAAATTACTACTTTGGATGTATGTTAAAATACCTTATAAATAAGAAATTTTTTTTGTTGTTTTCATAACGTCTATCTTTTTTAATTTAGATCAGATAAAGGAATTTATTTTAATAATCATTACACTTTCAGTATAGCTTTTAATTCAACGTAAAATACTCGTATTTAAAATAAACGTATTTAAATCGTTAAAATTTAAATGCTGAGCATTTTAACGGTACCGACAAAATATTGTATGAAAGTACTAAAGCCACAAAATATATTTGTTTCTTTTATAACGAAATCTACGTTTTAATCGCAAAGTTTTATTATTTTTCTAAAAATTACACAGTTGATTTAAAAAATACAAATAAAAACAAATAATACCAAAGCCAACAAATATATATATTTAGCATGAAACACTCGAGTTTATATTGAATAAAACATATGTCAAAATTCGAATCATTGAAAAAATAGTAAATAGTTCTTGAAATATACAGAGACAATGTAAACATAAAAAATAAATACGTAAATATATTAATACGACAAATATTTTATTATGTTCGCTTCCAAATTGGAGTATATGAATATTCAAAGCGGAACAATATTCACTTTAGAAATGGAAAAAATGATTTCCGCCTTGTTAGGATTTACTTTAACATTTTCCACATTTAGTTTTCAACGAATTACTTAACGTATTGGACAACTAGACATCTTCAATTTCTCCTATAAACACAATATCGGATATCTATTTTTATTTTTAAAACGCGTGTTTAACGTAAACACAACGCTAGCATTTGAGATACTTGCTGATTCCATCAAAATCTATATAACGTATTTATTGGTTCCGTCAAAATGCTGTGTTGAAACATCCATGGATTTGTATTGTGAGTAGGGTGTTTTTGATCCTTAGCATGGGCCATACAGCATTTAATCCTATGACAGACGAGAGCGTTTTTGGAGCCGCGGATCGGGTGGAATAATGTCATCGATTACATTTTCTTTGTCACTCCACGCGTCGCTTTTCCCATTTCTCTATGTAATCTTAATTTAGGTTATTTCTAAGGACAAAATCTCTCGTATTACTATCAACTTAAAGCACTTCTTAGAAATGTACTTTAATAATTCAACAATGTATCCTATCCCAATTGAGGATATTTAGAACGCCTTGGAAAGTTCGATTTATATTAACCGTTTGGCTACTAAGAAGTTTTTGAATTTTTTTGAAAAATCACTGCATTTTTACTAAACATTTCATATTCATTCTACGAAATATTAAAAAAAGCTAGACGCAGAACGATCTTTGTTAGTATTTCTCGCAGATACTGCCAATCATGATATATAGTTGTTTAGCAATAAATATTAAGGATTTAACAAACATAAACACATAGACAATAGAAATGATTGTACATTCTCTGGTATTAATTTAATTATTTAAATGCAAATACGTTACGAAACTTGCATAGACAAAATGCTTCATTTTTGAAGGCTTTGGTTTTATTTTCATATTCTGAAGCCAATATTATTTTGAAAATATTTTTTATAATTTAAAGATATAAATCATCATAATTAGATAATCCTAAAGATACACTGCAACATTATTTTGATGATGTGAATTTTTACTATATAACTATTTATCAATATAAAATCTTCCATACATAGTGATCCGTTCTTCCTCCGTTTTTATTTCTATGCAATATGGAGTAATATGAAATACTACAGTCTATTTTTTATGAATATCGACTATTCAAATATATTTACGAGGACTACTTACTCAAAATTTGCTCAGCTAACAATCATCCATGTTCTACGTCAAAATTCAGAGTGACTTCATGAGAAAAATAACTTATATAAATACAGTGTTTTGACGACCACTTAAATAAAAATGCAGCTTATAGCAATTTAGTAGTCATTATTTGAGGCTATTATTTGCAAACACGGCTTGTTCCCAAAAACATGATTCGCGG
>JAGVSQ010005827.1:0-17166 GCA_022683975.1 Rhyacophila evoluta
AGGACTTTTAATATAGAACGAAAAATAATTTTAAACACAAAATTATTCAAAAATATATTGTTTTACTTCCGGAATGATAGTGTTTTTAATTAAATTAGAGTAATTCTTATACATTTTTATCGGTGTTTTTTTTAGGTTAGGTTCGTTCGTTCACAAACATAATACTCGAAGATCTCGAATCGCAAAATCTATATCACAAATAAAGACCTATATAGAAGTTTTGAATTTATATATGTGATAAAAATGTGTTTGTATTAAAGTAACAGTAAAAAATATATAATATGATTTTTAAACTTGTTCGTGAATACAGTTAAAGATATTTGTATTAAATTTATGATATTACTGATGAGTAGTAGATACCTTTTATTACACCAAGCATAAAGTCTTAATACGAAAAGCGTGTATTTATTGACTTTTTAAAACAAATTTACAACAAAATAAAGTTCACTATCCACATGTATACACTAGAGGCTATGATGAAACAAAGTAATAAAATGTTAAATACCGATCAATCCAACACAAGACTTAAACTCTTTACACATCCACCTGCGCCCACAATCAATACAACTTACAGAATGTATTAGGCCGGCCCCAAACGATGTGTACATTTCAATGTTAATATTCGACGAAGATAACACAAAATCATTTCCACATGACGCCCTACTTCTCACTTCTCCATGCAACATTTTTTCCACACCGCTGTTCTGGAGCATATCGACTGTAAAAAGGAAAAAGTAAGTAATCCTCAGTTTTTTTCAAAAGAGCTTTTTTCAATAACGACAATGTGTACAACTTAATACAAGTTCTATTAAAATGATGGAAGCTACAAATACCAAATTAGTGTGTAAATTTAGCTTTAGTTTGAAAAAAGACTTCCACCATATCAATTGTATTGGCTTTTCCTTAATTACTTATTAAATTAATATCAAATGCAATAAATCAAACACCAGTTTTGGTTTTAATGCACTTCAAGGTTTTTCATATTTATATTTTGACTTTGGCTCAAAATCATTAAATAAACTTTTTATGTGCCTCCTGCGAAATTTACTATATGTGGGTTACTTCCTTTATTTGTTTCCACAGTCTATATGGATATTCGTAAGACAAAGAAATATCTCAATTGATATTAATAATTTCTTGTCGTTCAACTGCTCAGCTAAATAGCCACCCCACCCCACCTATGGATGTTTCGATTTTTTTTAAATCCGACAGCTGTTGGTATCAAGCCCCCAATCTCCAGTTCCATAGCACGCACTCTAACCCCTCGGCTTCTGGAGAAGTCACATTATTGTATATAATATTAATTAATGATATCAATAAACATTAGTATCATGGAAATTATAGCATGTTTTTTAGCATATTTTTTCTACACATATTAATTATATTAAACATTTATGCATTCCGGTAGAATTTCAACACCTAATTTTTTTCAGTGTGACTAGTCTCCAGTTTGATTATTCGAGCACAAGATATTAATCAACAATACTATCCAAAGAGCAGATATCCTGCCTACATCTTCCCTTACCTTCTACCGGATCACTGCATGTAGTTTTCTTTTTCAATGCTTGTTCATACTATTTATAAGCTCCATAAAACAGATTCGAATTTATATTTGTAAAGCAAACACAGTAAAGTACTCTGCCTTCTTCTGGAGCTTGTGTAAATTATAAAACAATTTCTGCCGTATTATTTCTACTAATACAGTGTTTGATTGTAATGAGTAGTATCTAAAAGGAATAAAATAAACTTCACATTATTCTAACAAGTGCCTACGCCGACTCTGTAGGATACGTGTACGGGAAATTATAACACATTGTGTATGTGGATTAGTCGTGATAAAAGGAGCGGCATTATTGCCATACGAGCAAAAGTGCAAGCAACCAGTGCCTATCAACCAGGTGGCCAGGGTTGGATTAGGACTATTTTAATAATGATTTTTTTAAATTAATACTTGTATATCTAATTTACTAGTAATATTGTTGTATGCGTTGAAGTCACCGAGTTGATATACATATTTACGTACACTTCAGTACATTAGATCATAGATTGCAATCTCACTGCCATATAAGTATATTTCTTAATTCAAAAATACAAGATTGCATGCCCAAAAAGTTAAACGATTATCTGTTAAAAACCAATTCTCATGAAAAAACAATGTTGCGATGAGTTTTTAAATTGTGGAGACCCATGTTATATTTATATGGTGGTTATGCTTAAAAAATACTTCTTCTGTCATATCCCTACATGAAGCTTGTGGCTGCCACGTAGTGCCTCCAGAAAGTCCTGTCACCCGCCAGCCGCTTTGCATCCTCCCAGGTCATGTCAGCATCTCTCAGATCCGTCGAGTGCTTCATGTACAATTAATGTTATAATTTTATAAATATGTACATACACTAGATAATCTGTATTAGATGTATATATTTTTTTATTTAATTGTATAACATATCTACTTGTTCCTTAGTAAAAAAAACTGTAGTTTAAATTACTATGACTCTAAATACAGACGTATCTCGTGACTTCTGATAAAAGCTCTACAGTTTTCGAAAGATCTGAAGATCTTGGTTTAAGAGTCACACTATATTGAATTAGTAATTTTGTTTTTCGCTTAAATTTTGAATTTTAATAATTATGATATTATTTATGTTTAGCGGCCTAGTTCGTCCCTGGCTGTGGCTAGTCCATGAGGTTGTATCTTAAATTGAGATCTTCGTGTTTCTGCTAATAGATGGCGTACGCTAGATAGCTGTGACGTAAGCAGATAACGGGTTAAAATGTATGTATTATAGCCAAAGCTGATTTGCAAAAACTCCAACCGATCGCATATTATTATTATTTGCTAAGGCATCACCCATAAACTTTCCCGCTGCGGCTCGTTATCAGTTATCGTGTACATTATATCAATATATTTAACAATATCAAGCAGCTTTCGAGATGGTTATTACTTAATTAAATTGTATTGCGGTGTAAAACGATTTAGTTTTATGACTTATACATACTATAGGCTGTCTTTATAATACGTTTTACCATCCGAGTAGTTTAAGGGTCATAATGTAAAATACAATACATATGTACTTATATTGTGGTATACGTATTATCTACCATGACTTCTCTGAAAGCATGTGAATTTCCACAGTGTGAAGATATTCACACTGAAAATGGAGTATATGTACGATGACCATCCGTCCAGCATTTCTGGAAACAATTCTGTAATTCACCAGCTTGAACTTGAATTTTTTTAAAGAGATACAGGTCGTACAAATATTCTGTATTTATTTTTTGGTCCCGAATTTGAATAATACATATAAAAAATATATAGCATTAAATAATTTTAAATTGGTCTTTTTCGCAAGTAAATTTCTATTTCTTTCCTTTAACAATATATTGTAATAATCGTGTATTTTTACAAACTCTCGGTGTTTATTTTTAACTCTATAAATTTTGGCTTATTGTCATCACTTTTAATATACATCTTTCATCAATATCATTAATTTTTTATATTTTGTCTCACCTTCTTTTCCTTCCACGATTCTGTTTCCAAAAATATGGTTCCCGTAAGTTTATGCATCTACACAATATAAAAACTTTTCTCGACGAACTTTTTCACATGAATAATTCAACATATTAAATATCTAGCCCTGCACGCTTAAATCAAAAGATGCTGAAAACCTGTGGCGTTCAAGCCTTAATTACATTTTAATAGTCCATTTTTATTAATAAACATATATTTAGCCATGTGTCTAGAATCTATTCGACAAAAAAGCCATCTCTTACTAGACTATTTCACAGCAGCTATTTTCAGTCCAAAATTTCTATCGAAAAACTAATCTACCTATCAGGATTACAAAAGCTTAATAAGCTTTTTCCATATATTGATATTTTTCACTCGAGTTGGATTGAGTTTAAATATGTAGTATTTTTTTAATTTTATTGTATAAAATTAACGAGTGCGTGTTTTGTCAATAAACACCAGAATGTAACATTCGCGTACTTACAGTGTAATGTTAAAAATATAGGGCTAGCAAACACCTAACCATACGAATGTTATAAACTTTAAAATATATCTTTAGTAATATCAAAGTTACTAGAGATTTATTGTAACAATTTAAAAGTTAAGCTCAGCTTTGCGATAAAAATGAAATAGAAATAGTTTATCTATTTTGCTCAGTCATCGAGTTCTAGGAATCCAATCAAAGATCTGTTATCAGTAATCATATATTTTTCTTACTAACTGCAACTCTGAATAATGACTCCGTGCCATTGCTGGATGGACGTTGAAGATTACGTAGCCAAAAAATGCGTCTTCTTCTTGGCGTTACTCTAGTTTTTATTCTTGTGTTCTAAGATTTACTTGAAGATGTTTAATGAATAGATGATAACTGAATTACATTCTGTGTGGTTTGATATATATAAGTCCATATATTTAAATAAAGATAATATTATTTTATTAATTAATTAATATGAAGCATAAAGTTTTTGTATTGTTTACCATTATTTGTATTAACTTGTACTTATAGAAAATTTAAAATTGTATATATCTTATTATCAGATCATACAAAATCACATTCCTCTATGGTAATTTTCAACATGGCCACTACAGTTGAACACTTCAAGCCTCCCACATGTTATTATGTGAGTGGCTTGGCAATTAAACGCGTTCCTGCCGCTTAATTAATTGCGGCTAAGTTTTTTAAAAATGCATATCAAGTCTAGCAAAAGTGTGACTGTAGTAGGCATACCCACTCTTGCAACTAGAAGCAGGTTAAAGGGGATAGCTAACCCAGGATCGTGGTCTATTTCTACAATATCAATATAATACACACATAAATCGTTGCCCCCACCAAATGCGTCAATCAATTATTGAGGTATATGTAGGAAACAATCATCAAAATATATTTTAAGCCAGAATTTTCTTATACAGAATTCACTGATCAACCCTAGTATTTGTGATAACAACAGCTATAAGTAATGACAATCCTTCGTTCAAATATTTTTTACGATACAGAATAGATAATTTTGATAATTCATAGCGATATATCATGTGTGTATAAAGAATGGAGTTTTGAAATACTGGATATACCCAATTTGATTTGTGATTTGTTTTTCTTTGCATCAACTTTGCATCTAAATACAAATCTTTTTTCATACAATACGTGTGCATGCCTATTTAACAAGTAATACTTATTATAACATCAATATAAATATTACAGAATCAATTTCTTCCCATGAACAGTTCAGTAGTTTTGAAGGCCTGATTTCATTTACCGAGATTAATGTATGGCCAACTCCTTTATTGTGTTTCATTAATATTAAACACATAGATAACTAATCGCGTGCGGTGACTCAAAATATACATGCGAGTCGACTGCATAACTTCGCCATTACTACTTTAATGATAGTTATTAAACTTAAAAGTCGGTCGTTTAGTTAAAAAGTTGTTACCACTTACTTACCGATACTTTTACATCTAATTAATTAAAACTATTAACTAAAAAAAATGTTTTAGAATATTTTGAACCAAATATTTTTAGTCTTGAACCAAAATGGCTATCAAATTTTTTTCTATCTGATACCGATGATACTTGTTAATTATTGTAAAATGGATTTCAACCAAGTAAATACAACAAATCTAAGAACTTTAGTTGATAATGCCAATTTCTTATAGATCTATAGATATATTATTCATTTTTTGTATACCATTTTCGCTCTCAACTTGGAGCATATGGATCAACACAGTGTGAAGATATCCATGCTCTCCGAAAAAGGAGTATATGGATCTCCGCTATGTGAAGACGTCTTGACAGATGATTTTTCACGAGAACTGTTTGTCATAGAATTACTCAACCCAATGTACATCCATTCCTGCATTTTTCGGATTTTGTTCAAATCCGACAGATGGGGATTCGAACCCGCATTCCTCGGATCGTTAGGTGTGCACGCTACCGGGGATATATATATATATATATATCCACTGAAAAAAGACGTGATCTATACAGAACAAATCTTACAGAAGGCACAAAAACGTCTATTTAAAAATTTTGGGACAAAATCAATATATTTAATAGCAACAACCTCAAAGAGCACGAAGACAAAACTGTTTTAAAAATTTTATTTACGCTGTTATTAACTTAATAAGATATTTAAAAATACCAATAAAATTGATGTGGCAGAAGTCTTTTTTCCCGGTTGTAAATTGACATTCGACATTTACAGCTTATATTCTTTTGATATGCATAACTTGATTCTAGTTCTATACATTATGGTTAGCGAGAGGAAGCTTTATTGAAAAAACTGAGGGTTTTGTTTTTTTTTCTTTCCATAGTTGATATATTAATAAATAATATCAAAAGTCTATTAGAAATCATACGATAGGACTTGTGGATTTGTTGCACATTTATTATTATCAGGCAAACCTATCATACAGGATCGATCATGTCTTATAATTTTCAAATTATCTATCATTTCCTGGCCTTCTCGTTCCGGTAAATACTCCACAGATTTATAGCCGTTTAATGATAGCAATGGTAAGAAAATTCGACCAATTAAACATCTTGGAGAGTGCATAGAAAGTATCCATACCCCATTAGCACGAGTACACATTCGCTAAGGATTAGCTTCGCTTGCTCTATAATAAGGCACATACCTGTTTATTAGCTACTCTGATTAGGTGATTAACCTTTCGCAGCTATGTTTTCTTATAATTATTAGGTCAATTCATACTTTATTGGATTTATAAATATACACCTTGGTGGAATATGTGGGAAGTATTTTTATAAGCGGTAGATATTGAATATTGATAGTCTCATAAAATGATCTATTGAGTGAGACGTAGTTTTATTGATTCAGTGACTCGACAATTTCAAGAATATTGATAGAGCAATTTATAAAATGTGTTTATATCTATTTTGAATTTCTCATACTTTTAAACTTTTCAAATTTGTTTGTTGATTTGTTTATTTTCATGATATTCTGAGATTTTAACATTCATAAGTCGTTCGATCCGTCTATCTATTTAAGATAAATTTATTCAAAAACATATATGAATTACTATTGACTGTAGTAATTGAATGCGTGACATGTGCTTCAAATGGATTCATATAAAAACTTCACAATTCATTAGACCACGGTAAATGATTTCTGTTTTTTATACATACCATATTCGCTGGACCTGCACAGTGTCAAAATATCTACTCTGAAAGTGGAGAATATATAGATCTCTGCAATATGAAAACATAGCTTGTGCCTGACAATTGCTCAACCTAATGGGAATCCAATCCTATTAACTTATTCTTTGTGTTTAACGTAATAAACAGTAGCACAACAAGTGCTTTGTCCTTTGTCCATGCCCATTTTTTTACATACTATGTATATAACGTGGCGTGAAAACGTAAATAATCTTAGCAAGAAGTACCGAAAATATAAAAAAAATCATTTAAAAAGTTTACAACGTTAGTTGCATTGTATCTAAGTGCAATTATCATTACACGGACCATGCAATCTTCAACGGAACATAGTTATTGACATGTCACTTTAGATAATTTATAGTACAATATAAGAAGCTCTTATAAAAAGCATTATTTTTCTCGTTTTTAAACTTGGAGGAACTTTCGCCATTTATTTTATTATACTCCTCTTGTAATCTGTTGAGTGTATTGAAACATACATTATCAGTGAAGGCAAAAATAAACGGTTATAAACTCAAATTGCATGCATAAGTAACTGACAAAAGATACAGCAAATACGTTTTCAATGCTAAAAATAAAAATATCAAAATCTGAAAAAAATCTAAATAAAATAATCAGATGCTCTTTAATACATTCAAGATTTTTATCAAACTGGTTATTTCAGTAATAAGCATGTTTAATTTTATTTAAAACGTTATGATAATTATGTATAAGGAGCCATGAAAGTTCGCCTATAGTATTTCTTAAGAAAAAACTCGTAAAGCTGTAGGCTTAACAGGTCCCCAGGGCCGGCTCTGCAGGCAAGAGGCGGTCAAATCGCCTTTTGAGAGCGGGTCAAGTCACGAGTCACGACCTGGCTCCAGCGATAAATCCTAATACTGCCAGTCAGTCTGCCATAGTCCGTTTCTCTCCTGTATCTAGTATGACTTTTGTAATGTTTACATGCAATACAGATTGTGTCATAAAGATATTCAAATTCTTTCTAATTTCCGTGTATAGTAACTTATATATCAAAATGTTTAGAAGATCCATTAACTTAGTTTATCATTATATTAACAGTTTGGAAACCTACGAACCTGTGAAGAAGAGATAAAAAAGTATGAAAAAAATTTCCGTTAGTCATATAATTGTACATATTATAAGGCAAAATATTCAAACTCTTTCATTATAGTAACTAAATTTATACAAATTATTCGTAAAATTACCACAGAAGCTAAGTTGTTTTTATTAAAATCTTACAATCATTAATCTGGAAATCAAATATTTTTTGCAACGAGAAAAACCGATAAGTTGATAGTTTTGTCATACTTCAACACGTCGTATTACTGGCAAAAGACGTTAAAGTAAAAAAGTGAGTGTTGAAATAGTCGAGTTTTAATGTTCGAGTCTCTTTGTTAAATACATTCTACGACAATTTCTATCAAATAATACATTATACCTTAAAAATTTGTTGTAAAATGTATTTAACAGAGAGACTCAAACATGAAAACTCGATTATCTCAAAACTCACTTTTTTACTTTAACGTCTTTTGCCAGTAATACGACGAACAATAAGCTCAAAACTGTACGAAATTTGAATATTATTTTTGAAAAATCGAACATTTACAAAAGTTTAAATATTTTAAATATATAATACTGAAAATACTGAAATTCTTTTTTGAAAGTATTTATTAACAAGCGTTACAATTATTAATATGGTTTCATTTCAATATGTTTTGAATATTTGTTTAATTTAATAATACCTTTGAATCGCTGTGCATTGGATACGCTACATTACTTACAACTGCATTATAAATAAGCCTTTTTGTATGCCCCACATATTTGCGTATTACATTTTTTGTCAATATTCCGTTGTCTTACAACTTACAAGCAGATCAAGTTATTCTGCGTTTGCAGGACACGCCGCCGTGGCTATTTATTATACGTTGCATAATTCAATATTAAATAATATAAATCACCAGAGATGATTATTGCAAACAATATATCGAAAAACAGATTTTTATACGTCGCTATGTTAATGAGAATAAATTCAAAATTTTAACATATGAAATTTTATCTAATTACTTAAATTCTTAATCAACACACTCTACTACAAAATTTTAATATAATACTACTTTTAAAGCTTAAATCTTACTAAATTATAAAAAAATATTTAAATGATGTATAAACCAAATGAATATTAACTACATACACGTATATTTGTGGATAGTATTATTTTTGTCTCAAGATCTCAACAAGGTAGAGACTTACATTAATAATTTTTTTCATGAGAAATGACTTAGCTAATTACTCAACACATTAAGCATCCAGTTCTGCGTATTTAGATACGTTTGAAGTCCACTATAAATTTTATATTGTGTTGTGAGTTTTTATTATTGTAATTTTATTAATTTAAAATAATCGCGTCACTTGACAATAAAACTCTTTAAGGAACTTCCAAAAGATACATTTAATTTTAGATCGATCGACAAGCTTTACTATGCTTTCTCAGATAGTTTAAAATCTCATAAAATCTTAAGTGAAATAATTCTTTGTGAGAAATATAATAAATACTTTTAACTGAGGATGTTTGATGGGAATTGATTTTAAATTTCTCAAATTATTGAGTTTAGTCTTGTTAAATTAAGAAGTTTAAAATTTTAATAAAGCTCGTCGTTTATAATATAGTGACCGATTTGTTGTTAACCGCCGTGGTTATATCACAGTATACTCGTATATGTCACTGTTGATAGTTTCGTTATTTTTTCTTGTTCTTTTCTTCCATATGTGCTCTCTAAGTGGAGAGCATATGAACACCCCATGCCACCTCCAAGAATTGCAGTCGCCTTTTAGTAATCGTGCGCCCTTCTAAGTCATACCTGCATCCCGTAACTCCACCGAATACATTCTGCAAATAGTATTTAGCGGTCTTCCAGGACGCCAAAAACCGGTTGGTTTGAAGAATAGGCAGGTCAGGATAAGACTCTCTTGAGGCATCCGCTAATTGTAATAAGATATATTATACTTGAGAACACTGTTAATAGTTTTTGTTTAAATAGATCACAACCTCTCTTTCGTGAATTGTGCATTGTAAAGTTGACGAGTTTCAACAGGTGTCTACCGCGGATTATGATAATGTTAAAACATAATTTATTATATATTGTTTTACAATTGACGTATTGTCGATTTATTGATTTATGTGCATTTCATTCTTCTATTTCTATTTTATAGTACGCAGTGAGTAAATCTTCAATCAATACAAAGTAACAGTATGACATTTAACGACGAATATTACAACTGACTTTAAAATTAATTTAGATCCTATTGAAATTCACATATCTTAATTTCATAGCTTTTAAATAATTTCAACGTTAATAATGATTGCCATTACTTTAACTCAAATTATAGAAATACACATTATATTTATTTTAATGTGGTCTGTTTTGAACAAAATGAAGATTAATTTTGAGGGAATTTCTCTACTCAATAAGCGTCCAGTCTTTGGATTTTTAAAAATCATTCAACTGCAAACTTGATTTTGTATTTTTAGATACATCTTCTGTTATACAAAGTTTTTTGTTCCAATTTTTTTTTTTACCATGTTCACTATTAACATGGAGCATATGGATCTACACAGTGTTAAGATATCCACTCCGAAAGAGGAGTATATGGATTTCTACAATGCGAAGACAAGATTCGATAGATTATTTTTCACGGTACTTGTTTGCCAGACAATTACTCAACCCAATGGGCAACCAGTCTTGTATTTTTCAGATTTTTAAAATCCGACAGATGGGGTTCGATTGGTAAGCACGCACGTTACCAACTACGCTACCGTGGAGACAATTGTTCCAATAGCTTGTACGAAAAAATTTATTACGACTAAAAATGTGAAGAACCTCATAATATTGAGCAAATTATGAAAAACTTATCGTCATTAAAAGTCTGCAAAAATAACCCCTATAAATATATACAAAAAATTTCAACTTAGAGTAGAAAATTATCCTTATAAAAAAACTTCACAAACAACCACTGAATCATACCCTTCTAATTTAAATTCTCCAGGGTGAAGAAAATCCATGTTAACAAATACAAAAAAACCCGTGACAGCAGAAACTCCAAGAAAATCTCAATCTATTTTTGGGATTAACGGATAATTAATTACGTCAAAAAAGCAATACACAAATCTTATTTTATATAGTGTTCAATTTAATTTTACAATAAAATCATTTAAAATGTAATATAACAACCTCTATTGGTCGATTACAGCTATTGCATAAAATAATTATTATTGTTCATAAGTCGTGCAGATGTTATATAAACACATACAATTCATACGGATTTACTTACACACGTTTTAGACCTCGTGTTTTTGTTTTAACTATACACGGCATATCAGATAGCATTATTATAAAACTGAGACGAAACAAATAATATTGGAGATACGATTAATACTACTATTAGCCACTTTTATTATTATTGGCCGTAGACAGATTACACTTGAGATAGCGATTTTATATCTGTGCAGCTTTTGCTTATAGCCGGAAGTTATGATAAAAGCTGTGGCGAATCGGAAATTATTTAAGTCCACAGATTATATAGTGGGAATGTATAAAGAAATAAAATGTATTTGCTGAAAATTAATTGTGTCGTTAATTAAAAATTGATAACCACGGAATCAATCAAACCATAAAATTTATTTTTGGTGTGAATACGCCTTTGAAATTTGAACCGAAAATTACAGTGAAATTTTTCAAAAAAGCTTAGTCATTGAATAGAAAAATAATAAAAAATTCTAAATATCTATTTGAAGCTACTCAATTTTTTTCTTTTAAACCTTTAAAATCTTTTGGTCTACACTAAAACTAGCAACACCTTGCATGTTACGTTTGTTTAAAGCAATACTTCCACTTCATTGTAAAAAAGCTTAAATGTGTGTGGAAAGATTTTTCATTTTAAGATGAATCGGCATGATCATATCAGTGTCCGCATGATTCTAAATGACTCCGTAGTAAAAATTGAACATTCAAAATTCCGTAACTGCATGAAATTTGAAAAAAATAAGACATCTTTCAAAATATTTTGTTATAAAAATTGGCAGATAACTAATTCCGGTAAACAGTCGATATATAATTTACGATACTGAGTGTGTCAAAAGTATACAAAATTATCACATAAAATTAGCCACATGATAGAAAATTATATGATCCACATCTGCAGCAGGTATGATTAAATAAATATAGTATATTATTAAACCATAAATAATTTCAAATACATATATTCAATTCAAAAAGCACGATTTGTAAATAGTTTTGGGTTAAATAATATTATAGAATAAATCAAAGCTGAAGCTTATATTTATTAGTTAATATGAGAACTATAATAGTGAAAGTGAAATGAAAAAAATGGTTTTAAGATCATGAATATAGCTATCTTGGATAAACCATGTACATGACTTCGATTGTTATACATTAGTGATTACTAATCTTTTTGTGCCATGGATTCTTAAATTGGATAACAATAATCCACGGCTACCGAAAAATGATTTCTTATGTCTTGGGGGTCGGTAGGTACCACTTTGGGAACCACTGACATTTATCAATATAAATGCATTACGTTTAGTGTGCGATCACAATAGTACTCTGATTTGATTAGCCGCAATTGATACAGAATCACTAAGTCTGTAAGTTATATTAGATGGAAACAGCGAATCATAATGTAAATAAACATTTCATCATTTCACTGAGTAAAGTCGACTTGAGTATATCTAATCGGCTTTCTTAGAAAGCGTCAATTATGTAAAACCGTTTAGGTTGATAACAAACAAGGACAAAATCAACGGTCGGCCATTTTAACAGCGACACGCGTGAAGACATAAATTAACGTGCGAGTGTCTGTTTGGCCGGCGTAAGTGTCTCGCAGGGACTACAATAAGCAATCATTGGACAAGGAAGTCCGACGCATGCCGAATGCAGGGTTGTCACAACATGAAATCAATTGTTTCAGTTTATATTTATTTCAATAGCACTTATATTTTTTTATATGCGTATATTTAACGAGACAGCCAATGGATGAAATGGTTTTAAAGAATAATACAGAGTAATTTAATGGTAAAATTAATACTTCTTAAAGAAGAGAAGACAATTATAATGAAAAATTTTAATATGGATACATTCGTAGTGTAAATCTACCCTTTTTATCATTAGTTTAATATTACAATCGTATGCACGTACGTTAGATCCAAATACAACAAGGATAAAAAAATACTTTATTACATCAAAACACTTTAACATATGTAATCAAGGGTTTAACTTCACGACATGAATGACAATTGAGATCCTATTTGATTTCGGGAAAAATTCAAAATAGGCAATATAATTCGTCAGGTAAGCGTATATAGATATTAGATATTGCATCAAAACGATGTTGTACAAAGCATTGTGTATGTTTTCCCATTAATATAGCAGCAAAAACTTATGGGAAAAGAAGAATGAAGAAAACTAATTGCCTTTATTTTAAGGTAAATTAATTCCAGCCAAATTTCAGTAGCCAAAAGATAAATATACGTGTTTTGATGCCGAAAACTTTTGAATTCATGACCATCAAAGCTGTTAAAAATCCAATTGTCTGACAACCAATTTTCGTGAAAAATAAAACTGTCAAGTTAAATCTTCACAATTTGGAGATCAATATACTTCACATTCTTATCAAACAAAGCAAACATAATCTACAGTATAATATAGTATATCGAAAGTCTGAACCAGACCTGCTTATTCTTTAATCCGACTGATCGTCGGTGTCCTGGCAGGCCGTTAAATACTATCTATAGAATGTATTCGGCGGAGTTACGGGATGCAGGTAATGACCTGGGAGGACGCAAGAATACTGGCGGGCGACAGGGATTCTTGGAGGCGATACGTGGTGTCCATATGCTCCACTTAGGGAGCGAATATGGAAGAAGAATAAGAAAAATAATGTAGAATACTCTTTCCGTCGTGTAGTATTTTTTTAAAAACCATTCATTTTCTCTAAATAACTGCATTTAAATTGATAAATCTTAATTTATTTAATTCATTTTCTGTAAAGCCCTAACATAGAAAGTCAAGATAAAGAGAGGTCTTATAAATTGCTGCATATTTTTGAAAAGCTTTCGTTCATACCAGTCCGCAATAAATTGCTGGTCACGCTGATTATTTTGCATCTTAAGAACTCTCAACAAACTTTCATCCAACATATGTGGATACTGCCAGAAGATACAATCAATATCGTATTAGTAACTGCATTTTATACCAACTGGTGCACATTAAATCTACAAGGATCTGATGATCTCCCTGATTGGTATAGCCTATGGCAATATTATTGCCCGCCAATCTCAGCTGCTACTGTTCAATATCCAGACCAGTTATAAGGAAGCAACTTTGTTCCGCTTTGGCATTAGGCGTTACACGTTGAGTATGGAAAACAATATTTTATGAAAATACACGCATGTTGCTCGTAAAAGCTCGTTGCACTTTGAATCTAATCGTGTTGCTTTCACTTCAAAGCGATATCATTTGAATAATCGATAACGGAGAATGTTTGTGTTGCGGAATAATAAACACAATAACTGTCTCTAATACTAATACGACCATATATTCAATAGAAATTGTTGTCCATGGCCTGCCTATACAGTATACACTACAGTTTAAATCTCTATAAACTATACTTGAAATCCGTGGTATGTTTACTTGAATTATACAAACTTCTTGGTTTTATCAAAGCCACATAAACTAATTAATAGTTCTGAAAACATCTCGGCAATATCTTTCTTAATACTGAAAGATAATGGATGCAAAAAAGTATGAATATCACTCAATTAAATAACAAGATTATTTTTTTTAAATAATTTAGTTCATTTGCGATACACTTTCACCTTGAGAGTTTAAAAATTCCATCAAACAAATAATAAAGGTGCTTTTTTATTCAATGCTTTAAATCTAAAATCACGAATTAAATATTTAAAAGTAGGATTTCTAGTGTAGTTTATTGAAACCACATGGTAATTATTACGATTCATATAGATAAACAATCTGATACAACGTCACAATTTCAAATAACTGTAAAGCATATCATTTGGGAATCCCAGCTATAGTCAATTTATTAATTATCATTATTCTTTATTTCTGTGGAAATTCGATTTATTGCGTATTTTCTAAATGTATTTATTGTTTCTTTGATATATTGTAAATTTTATCGTTATGTGTAACGCACGACCATCAAGAGAAATAATAGTTTTAATGTATACTATAAACATGATGCTTTTAAGAGTATTTAAAACTGTATATTGCTACAAAACAGTTTACGGTTTGACTTCGTGAAACCCTCAGATATGAAGGAACAGACAGAGAAAGCTCCTGTTTCGTTAAAATAAATGCAATGGCGATACAGCTGACTAGAGAGAGCACTTGTTGCAGATACCTCCAAAAATTGTTCATTCTTCTTTAATCTTCTTCAAACTGATGAGAGTCCGGCATCTATTAAGACTGTCTGGTACTCAAGGGATTTATTAAGCGGACTTAAGGGATGCTGGTATGATTTAAAAGGATGCAAAGTATCTGTAGAGTGATAAAAACACGCCATGTATGAACTGTATGCTCACACAAAAGAGCAAGATGTACCAGAAAAATACGATAGCCATGTACAAAGATTTAATAAATGTATCCTAAGTCAAGTTTTTGAAATTATATATTATTACAATATTTTTTAGAATCATCGTTATTGAAGATTGTCTTTTCCGAGCAAATATTAAAGAACAATGCATTTAAAGCAATACATATTGTACAAATATGTGTACTGAAAGTGCATCTTCGGACATTTGTGTTATCGATAAACGTAAGGAAACAAAAATGAATGAAGAATATATGGTTTGGTTGAAAAAATCCGGGCAAACTTTATAATGATTATAATACTTGTTCAGAATACAATTGCTTGTATATTGTACGTAAAGGGGGATTTCCAAAGTTAATTTTTTCCACTTTTCCAAACAAAAATAAACATTGAAAAATATGTTGCGTGGTTCTATTATGGAGAAATACGTTTTTAAATGTTGACTGGTAATGGAATCAGTTTGCTTTGAAAATACCTTCTCATAGAATGTTCATAATATAATTGGACACTCAGAAGCTACTGTATTTAGTTATATTAAAAATGTGTCGAAAGAGCTTTATTTCTTTGAGCTTTGTCCATAGTTGCATACAGTAAAAAATAATTATTACACAACACCGGTCGATTATCTGACAGTATTAATTAGTTAATTAGATAAAATTTACGGAGACACGTAATAATGTAAGTGTCGATTTTCCAGTTTGCAACGAGAAAACACGTTTGCAGTGGGCTGGCGCGCGCCGAGCACGCGGTGCCGGCCAGCCTTATCGGGCACGATCGACGCCAGACTGTAGCACTGGAGGCCCGCCCGCGCGTCCGGTGTCACCTCGCTCGATGCGTTACATACGACCGCGTTGGCAGTCCCGCTATGAGAGCTTTTGAAAGCTGTCGGTGAACTGGGAATATATTGCCCACATACGCATTGTCATTAAATGGCTATACAACCGTAAAACTATTATTTTTTACTCTTCTCAAAAACCATAGTGCTGGACCCCTAGCGTCCAATTAAAAAAAATATTTTGAATAAAAATTTACGAAATCCGCTTGATAAATTATAGTGATTGGTTATAAAAATCATTTTATTACATATTTAAAATCAAATAATAAAAAATAGATACAAGAAATTTAAAAAATAATAACGGCGGAAACAGAGAGGCGACATTCCATGGCAGCTGTCATAGTAAAAAAATAAGCGATGCGTATAACTGCTCACAGTGCTCCCTCTTTTTCTCTCTAAGACGTAATTTAAATAAGTGATTGACGCTGGCCTACGTAAATACTAACGCTATCCAATACGTGTACCGGCCCTATATTTTTTTTTTTTTATACCATGTTCGCTCCCAACGTGGAGCATATGGATCTA
>JAGVSQ010005828.1:0-17165 GCA_022683975.1 Rhyacophila evoluta
ATGTGATTAGCATCCTGTTCTGGACAGCCACATGGACATGCTGGCTGTTTAACAAAGCCAAACTGAGACAGCTTAGCGGCAAAACCACCGTGTCCTGTAATAAAAAAATGAACTAATTTCACATCAGATTGGGCAACTAATGCATCGGTTTTAGTCTTCATACTCTTCATAGATGTTTCTATTTAATATTTAAACATTGGCCGAAAATCATTAAATAAAAGTTTATCGTACATCATATAAACAAAATCTGAATAGGTTACATTCTTTTGCTTTTTTACAGTCGATGTACTCAATTTATAGTCTTTATCTCGGCGCCATGGAAATCCATACACTCCAATTGCGGAGCGAACATGGTTAATAAATATATATTTGTCAATTCTTAAAATAGAGTTTCTATAATTGGAAAGAATTATTGAATCAATGTAATATATTGCTATAAAGTTTTTGAAGTGTCATGCAGATCTTGACGACTGTTTTTTTTATCATTCATTTATCAGTGTTATTTTCGCTTCGCTACAAAAGGCTCGGCAACAAATGGGATAATATGTCTATTTATCAAGACTTGACATTTGACACCAGTCAATTTTAGAAGAGAAATAATGTTAATTATGGATTCCATTTTGTGAAATTCAGCTCTTCCTGGTTGTAGTATACCGTATATTTACATGGCAATTTTCCAGATGTTACCAAATTGTTATCAATAACGCGAGAAAATGAAACTGGCGTTAATATTGAGTTAATACAGATTCACGCAATCGCTTCGATTTGGCGGAAGATCGTTTAAATTCAGTGCTCTATGACGTAGTTTGGTGTTTATTCTTCAGATCCAAAGGTTATCACGATGTTCTAGACCAGGCATGGCTAACACAAATTGCCCCACGGACCGCATTAATGTCCTTAAATTTTCCAAAGACCGCACGTAAATAAGAAATTTTGTTCCAATATTTTTTTTCGATATGACTGGCCTGGTTTTAAATCTACATTCTTTTTATACCATGTTTTCTCCCAAAAGTGGAGCATATGGATCTACACGTTGTGAAGATATCCATTTCGAAAGTGTAGTATATGGATCTCCGCAATGTGAAGATAGATTATTTTCAGGAGAATCGTTAGTCAAACAATTAATTTCTCAACTCAGCGGGCATCCAGTTCTGTATTTTTGGATTTTTAAAACCCGACCGATAAGGAATCGAGCCCGAATTCCCCGGATTGCTAGGGGCGTACGCTACCAACTACGCTACCGGGGAGAAATCAGCACTTTTAATTTTATAGAGATTTTATATTAAATAGAGTGTAGTGTAGTGAAAAAAAAATGATACAACAAATATTTTAGATATGAAAAGAAAACACATATTCAACCAAAAGCAAATTGATAATATTATGTATGATTGATAAAGTGCTTAAAATTTGGTTACAAAGTCATTTTATGGCTTTATTTACTAATTCTACGTATAACGTGAAGGAAATTATGACCACCAACCATAAAAAATAGCTCCACGGGCCGCGAGTTGACTAGTCCTGTTTTAGACCGATATGTGCAATACTACAAGTATAAGGGCGGACAACCAAACCAGAGTGCTACTGTTCACTTAATTATTATTATTATAACTTAAAAGAATTTACTAAATGATCTAGCATTCACTCGCTTGAATTCGCTTTACTACACAAAACTGATTAAACATGTAAAATTATGCAATCATTTTCATCGATAACTTAGATATATCATAGATAAAAATAGGTGATTCACTCAATTTTCTTTATGTATGTATTTGAAATTATACTGCCCAAGAAAACCGTTTGTATATTTTATATTAATTTTTTACTACAACGTGCTCTAAAAATATTAAAATTTTGCTCGATCAAGATACAATTCAAATCATTTAAGTCATAATTTACCCAAGAAATATTTGATTATATCGTAAATGAACTAGAAAAAGATAGTATACTTTCAATCATTTAAACATGGAAAAAAATTCTATATTTTTTTACTATACACGGGTACCTAAATGTATACTAGTAACACTGAGTGGCTAAATGATTATAATATAAAATACATCGCCAAAGTAATATTAGTAAAGAAATCAACTATTTCTTAATAAAATTTAACTAATTTTAAGTAAATTTATCCATTAAGTTATAGCTCTACTGGTTATTAAGTATTGATGTATAAGTAGCATGTTCGATCGTAACAACATTACCAATTATACCATTATGTTGTTAATTATCTAAGAAATACCTTCTAGATTAAATTCGTTTAAGTACCAAAAGATTCCATGTGCTTTATTTGACATTTCAATCGCTTAATCTGCAAACCAGCCAACTCCGTTTTTGTACAATGTTCAGGAGCAAAAAAAATCTTTGGCGAATGTGTATTTTACGTATTTTAAAAATTTCTAGATGCGATAGAAATATTGAATTTGAATAAAATGTCATTTTTTGAACCATAGATGGAGTTAGCTAATTTCAGACTAAGCTATCGATTTGCATATCGATATGGAGACTGCTGTCTTAGCGACGTTGTAATCCAGATTGATCACTGATTTCTTCAAATTTTCTCATTAAAGATACACAGTACTCCATATTTTTTATTGCCACTGATATACATCTTGATCTTTCATGATCCTTTTATTACAATAAGATGATAATATGCTTCAGATCTTACGCTTATAATCAAAACATTTTATAATAATATAAAATATATTTGGCCAAGAATCCTGAATTATAATTGTATTTATTAATTTGAGTGGTAAAAAGTTTCATAATTCTTCGCTTGAACGTGTTTCAACATTTTCCATCGACATGGTTAATAATTCACCATTTTATTAATATTTAGTTTGAGACTGTATAAGTAGTGAAACTATAAAAAAATACTAACACTTCTTTAAACTACATAACACGGTAAAGTTTAATAAGTTTTACTTGAACTATCTTTAAATCACGAATAACAATTAATAAGTTAACATTACAGTGTTCACTTATCGTAAGTCGCCATACTCCATCATAGTGGGAACAAAATGCTTAAAATATAAATCGCGTCTGGTGTGTGCTGCTTAAAATTAAATCACTGTCGCCTTTTTAAAAACCGCGAGTGTCCCAAGTCACGCAACACGATTTTAAAATCAGATGCACTTTTTTAAAAGGAGACCGCAATAATTACAAGTACATGTTTTCAATTTTTTCAAACTCAAAATTATATACATGAACAATTACATTAATTTTCTATATTATTTATATTATCAAACAGAAAAATACACGGGTATGCCTGTCTGTCACATGAACTTCTTCCAAATTTTCAATAGTAGTGACGTGAAATTTCTGCATGCTATTTTCACTGTTATTTTAAATTCAACTATGCAACATTTGTTTTAAGCCCTATCCCAATAGGCTAAAAATATTATATACATCCAAGTTTTGAAATAAAGATAAAGATAAAATAAAGAAGAAGAAATTGAATGTATGGATCTCCGTATTGTGAAGACTTATGTTGGCAAATTATTAATTGTCTGATAAAGAATCAATTGCTTAATCCATTGGACAAACAGTCATGCATTTTAGTTTTTTTTAAACCAGCAGCTATGGGAATAGAGCCTGCAATCTTCGCTTTAAAAAGCGTAAACTTCCCTCTCGGCTATCAAAAACCGAATTAAATAACATAATTTATAAACGGCAATTCATCCATTCCAAATGTAAATTTTTTAATGACATCCGTTTCTTTTGCGGAGCATATGACCATCACCAATCAATATGCCTATTTTAAATATGTATAGTTGATGTAAATTATGAATAGTTTTCTTACAAAAAAATATTGTACGTATATAAAAATGAAACTTACCTCGCTTGAAATATAAAATATTAATCTATCTTTATAGCCTTTGAAATTATTTCGAATCTCTTGTACTACAACAGTGTGCTAAAGTATTGTAAAACAAACTCACTGCTTCCAACGTCCTATAATTAGAATCAATTCACAGTTCAGGTATTTTATTCGATGAACGCCAGTCGATACAGATACAGACCTTCACAAACGTTGGATAGCCCGTAATAAAAATAATAAATAAATAAAAACATTTTTTAAATATGTATCATATGATATAAATGTACATTTATAAACACGTAATCAGTTTAAGCCTAAACATAAATATATCCGACCGGAATACAACCAAAGCTAAGAAAAAGCTTTTAAAAAGGATGTAGTCTTTATCATTACCAATAATTTTCGTTCGATTAAAAAACGTTTTAATGAATTTTCATCATATTAAATTTGTATGAAAGTAAGATCAATTATTGATTAATTTAATATTTTCCTTTTAGAATATATTTTGTATTGTGTTTGCTTGTATCGTGTCCGCTCTAAAAGTGGAATATACGGACTCAAGTGTGAAGATGACCACTCCATAAATTGAGTATACGAGTCTCTGCACTGTCTAGAATTATGTTGACAGTTTGTTTTCACGATAAATGATTCATGATCAGTCAAACGCTCAACCAATTGGCCATCCAGTACTGTATATTTATTTTTGTTTTTAAATTCAGCAGCTGTTGAAATTGCATCTGGAATTTCAATACAATTTCACTGATAAAATAAAACAATATTGATAGTTATTTCGACTATCAATCTACTGTGAGAGTCAATTTAGGTTTTAAAGTTCTTTTAACAACTATTTGTGCCAATAAAACTTCACTTCTTTTTATATTATGCGTTGTTCTAAACTAATTTCAGTTATCTCATAATAATTTACTGGTTATATTTGATTTTTATTTGAGAGAACGGTTTAAATGGAGATTGATGTTTTGTGAAAAAAGTTGCAGTATTTGCACAACATAATTATAGATAATGAAAAATGATATACCTTAAAGTGTGTACATGTTCATTAGTTTTATAAACTATATGGATAGAAAGTTCGCAGTGAAAATTGATTGTGAACTCAAAAAATATTTGATATTTTTAATTTTCTATATCAAAGTGTAAAACTATGCGATAAAAATAAATTAAATAAATAATTAATGAGGGAAATTACGTTATTGCTTCTCAGTTTAGGAGGCGCTGTGAGTACACAAAATATACCCTCACGTCATAAGAGTGTACGGAAGAGTGCTTTCAAAATAGATCCGCCAACAATTAAGCGTCACAAATTCATTGAGAGGGCTACCCTTCCATTTTTATTTATAGCTTTGATGGTCTTTAAATAACAATTCTTACGACGGTTCAAATGTGACACCGTGTCCACGTCACACGTGTGCTTGCGTTCAATTGAATTACATCGTGGCCGCTGCTAACATATGCATACAGATTAAGAGATGTTACAAAAAGATTTTCATTCGGATACACAATACTAACTGTAGTTTAAATATTGAATGCACTTCATATTCCATCCTCTACTCATAAACTTTGCAACGTGTAAATGGATGTACTGCCCCCTTAAGCTAAAACGCAGCTAATGGCAAAAATCATAAATTGGAATAGATAATAGATTAAATTCTGAGCATTTCATAACAAAATCATGTATTTTACTATACAAATCATCACATTGTCTTTTTTTAATTTTTCAAAAATGTAAAGTTTTTTTATGCAAGAACACAGTAAAATATAGTATATGATACGCATTTGCTGTACTTTTGCGTATAAATGTTGACTTACTGTTTTTTGTGAATTAATTCATATTTTTTTTATACCATGTTCTCTCGCAATGTGGAGCATATGGATCCACACAGTGTGAAGAAATCCATTCTGAAAGTGGAGTATATGAATCTCCGTAATGTGAAGACGTCTTGACAGATTATTTTTCACGAGAATCGTTTGTCAGACAATTACTCAACTCAATCGGCATCCTGTCCTGCATTTGATTTTTTAAATCCGACCAGATGGGGAATCGAACCGGCATTCGCTGGATTGCTAGGCGCGCACGCTACCAACTACGCTAACCGGGGATACAAAATTAATATATATTAATATTACTAAGCGTGTCGACACAAATATCAAAGTATAAATAGTTCTGGATTTGATTTTTATGGCTCACATGGACACCTTGTTACTGATCAAAGCCTATATACTCTAAGCTTGACTATAATAGTACTGGGCAATCAGCGATGAGAAATATGGTAAGGTCTCCTTTCTCAAAACTGATATTTTACCATTAGCTGCGCTTTTGCCTGTGAAGGCAGTGTGTTAGGCTAGTATGGCTAATATCTCAAATAGGCACTTCTAGCATTAGGCCACAAATATAAACTTATGATAAAAATAAATCGTTATGTATTTATAGATTTCCACCATTCTATAAATAATATGATTAGATAATTGATATAGTAAAATCCATATCTTTATACGTGCGTATAGTTTTAATCTGTATAATGTACATACATTCGATATATTATATTTTAGTATATAATAGGGAAGGTGTTGCATATCTTTACTGTAATCAGATACGCAATGGCATTTTTTTTATCTCTAATGTATTTACATATATTTTATTCGGCAATTTACTGTTGCTAATCAGAATATGCCAATCAAATAACTCTACATGAAATAATACTGTTTTAAAGAATAGGCTAAAACGTATCATCTACTCAAAATATAAAATACAGTGTTATAATACGCACAGTCGTTTCGAGTTTGTTTTCTTAAATGATTTAACATGAGGCGTCTCACATCATCGCTTGAATATGAAAAGCATTAAAGTCAAGACGGTTCATGGAGATTATTTAAAAAAATCATTAATTTATCAATCAGAGCTGTCTATGATTACAGGCGCTCGTTTTAAGTATAATTATAAAAAAAAATAACATAGAAAAAATTAAAAATTTAGAAATGAGTTTACTACCTAAAAACGTAACGTACAAAAATAAACTCCGTGTGAAGTTATACTACGGGCTTGGCTAGCAAGGATTTTTGCGTGTTGATAAAAGCGACACTATTTATTTATACATACATATGAACCATCTCAAAAACGTCATATTGAAGAAACGTTTTATTTATAATATTCAATTCGCCTGTATTTGGAAGATCCTTGATGGCGCTCTTAAGCGCCTATCGCCCCCGGCAACAGCCCGTGTTGGCGGTACCGTGAGTCGGCTCTGGTACCAATTCGAGTTTTTGTTGAATAGTATACAATTGAAAGTATCGTAGTAAAAATTATACACGTTTGTGATAATAATTTTTGTATTTTAAGACACTAAGAAGTGACACCATTTCATATATAGAAATGCTTTTCTTTATACGATGCATCCATATAAGCAATTGGTCAAACACCTGACTATGAAATTTTTGACTCGGCTGAAGATGTTCTTAATGAGAACGCTGTATCTAATAAAATGAAAATTATAGAAAATATTAAACAAAATTTCGGAATATTTGAAAATAGAACCATAGAAATCTGCCAAAGATCGACCGTCATATTTTTTCAGATAAATAGATATTCGTAAAATAGGGGTGAAAATCGACCAACGTATTCATTTCTTACCAAGATTTGGGAAACATAAATAATATTCGATGCCTGTCCTTTTCTAACGCGTTCTTTGACCGACTGTCACTAATTCGTCGATCAGTCGTAATCATCGATTGACACTTTCGAAGTTAGAGTAGCACGCACACAACAGTAATGTATGAAACAAAGCTAAGCTTACCATCACTGAAAGTTTAAAAAAAATACCGAATAAATAAATATCTTTTTGGCAGATTTCTGTTTTAAAATATTTCTATAATTATTAGATTTCGATTATGATAAAATTATTAAGTCTTGTTAATATTTCTAGAGTTGACATAGCTATCGAAAATATAACTGGAGTTTTAATTTGGTACTGGTAGTTTCATATGATCTTTTAAAAATTTAATAAGAAAATTTTAAGGACGAAACCATCGATTTAATTCTTTCAACAATGTTGGAATAGTACCATTGCCATGCTTAGTTGTTTTTATTATAAATTACTGACAAAATTATTTGTGACACAGAGACTGTTTTAGACGATGAAATGTGTCCACCATCCAACCGCCCTGTCCTTACATAAGGGCTTAATCAGGAGTCTCCATAGCTATGATATCGCGAAACGATTTACTTTATTTGTCAGGAATATCCCGGGAGTAAATATAAATTATCCAATACTTAAGTTGCCCCACACTCAAATGTGGAGACGGTAAAAATAAATAAAATTAAAAATAGACATTTATCTATACTTATTTGATCAAGTAATTATGTGAAGAGATCATCACGCTCGCTGTATTTAGGCGCGTTTAAAAGCGAACTTGTGTTAACTTAGTGTCGAGTATTGCTACATTTAAAGTTGTCGAGTTTCATCGTTGAAGCAAGCGCGTTCTTTGTTATTACTAGAGTGGATTAGCTAATTATTTTGGCGGACTTTTTTTAAGATCAATTTTACGTAATAATTTGTATCGGATTCACCGCATGTAGAGTCGCACAATGCACGGTGGTATCCACATTATTTGCATGGGCCAGTATAATAGGAGGCGAGTGGCGGTGGAGGGGGACATCGAGGGCAAACTAGGTCGGCGTCCTGCCGCGTGCACTGATGACGTCACGCGCGACGCCTGTGACGTCAAGCGGCACCGTCCCTCCCCCCGAGGCCTCCCTCCACGCTCGATTCGCAGAGCACGATGCCGATGGCCCTCTCGCTATCCTCGTGTATTTATTGTCGGAGGAATATCTTTTACTGGTGATACGGCTCCGCTAGCTTAACTTACGCAATGAAGCCGTTTATAGCAGGATAACTTTTACAGTATTTATACATTATACATCAGACCACCAGCATAAACTGAAACGAAAAAATATACATATTATATCAACACTGAAATGAGTGTACACAATTCATTTATATAATAATTGATAGTATCAAAAGCAAGAACGTCACTGTTCATCAAATAAATATCACGGAAAATTTAAGAAATTCGATGATGGTATTCTAATTACATTTTCATAAATAAGGTGCTATAAATATCATATAAAACAATGCGAACATTATTATGTTTGAGATTAATACAATATGAGCGACTCGCTTTAATGATTTTAATATCGACAGCGGCATTTTTGCTTTAAACACACTCATTCCGATGAAATGGAATAATGTACTCATTTTAATAACATTGAAGTGAGTGCTACTATACAATAATTATTGTTGAAAATATACTGTATAAAACGGGATAGATTGACACTGGATTTGAATCAATAATTATAATTTCGATTATCTGAATTTTTATAACATACATAAAATATAATTAATAGAACCACTTATATCTTGAATTACATGATATGAAAGTCCGATACTATGATTATTGTTAAAAATAAGCTCGATTATCGATTGATTCGGCTTAAATAGTAGTTTCAATGTGTATTTTTAAATCACACTACTTTGGAAATTCGCATATTGTATTTGATGTTGTCGTTGTTCTAAAATAGTTATTTAAACCAATGTAATGTATTACTTTAAATATATATATACAAATATATGTGTGAATAAAAACAGTTTTTTTAACAATTTAACTTTTAGTTTGATTGTTTAGTCGGAGATGCACTAACAATACAAATGATAATAAAGTATACAATGAATTGCATTTTATGCTAAATTATTTATAATAAATCGAACTTTAAAGCAATTTATTGTTTTATCAATAAAATAATTATTATATTTAACTCTTAATTTTGTAATATAAATAAACATGCCAATATCTGTCATACATTGAAATTTAGTTGTAACGGTAACTCATTTTCTTTTTCCAATTGGATGCTTTAAAATTTAAATGCTACGTGTTCTCTATGACTTTATTAAAATGTGTCTCATATTGTTTTGATAATTATATTGAATTTTAATATCTAACTGAAAATTAACATTCTTCACATAAATAATATCCATTGTCAACACAATCGAGTACACGTGTTGTATGGATTTATTATAATGCACCTCAAGTTGTAACGACTACTAAAAATATTTATCTAAAACGTACGTTAATTAAGCAGTTAATATTTTTAAAAATTGTTTTTATTAATGTTAATCTTAAGACAGAAGTGATATACAGTATACATTTATAGTGACTAATTTTGTATTAAAAAAATTCAAGTTAATACTACGGTTTTATGTTCGAAATCTAACGTTAAGAAAAGATTAATGCAATTGCCATTAATGAATGAATCCACCTAACACATACCTTTGCTAAGCTTGCAGTGTACGCGCAGCTTTTTATTTAAAGCTTTTTTTATGTGTTTTTTTTAAAAATATTTTTGAGATTCAGACTCTTTATCTCTATGGTAAATCGACCTTGACGTTCAGTGTTTAGTGCTTAAGCAATTTTCTGAACCATTACTTAGTCGTATCAGTTTTGCTGTTATATATCATTGTATTTTGGTTAATTTTATAGTTACAACACTATAATAGATAACCAGACATTGATATTATCATGCTGTTATAGAGGATTAAAATGAATTGAATTGAAGCCGTTTTTAAGATTCATAATATATACCATTGTTTGCTTAAATTTTGTATTGACAATGTATTTATTTCTCTTGTTTCAGTGTGCAACTTTATTGTCCACGAGCGCTGCGTGAGTCAGGTGGTAACTGCTTGCTCTAGCATCGCCACAAGTCTTATCAAGGTAAGCCCCCTTTTTATCGCAATAACTAATCACATAGCACGTTAACTAACGGTGTGAACTTTCAAAAATACCAACCGATATAAACAGTCTACGTAATATACCAGACCCATGATATTTAACCATATTCAACATACAGATTACTCTTGATTTTCCGGGACATACTATTGCCCAATTAATTAATAACCAGGTGTATTTAAAACAAATGAAAACATTCAAAATATAATATATAAATTCTCATAGCAATTTTATTTGAATTTGCCACGCTTATTTGTCGCTTACAGTTTATAATACCGACTGTAGAAAAGCAAAAGAGCGTAACCCACACAGATTTTTTTTTACAGCAGGTACAAAAAACATTTTTGAATGAATTTGGACCAAAGTTAAAATAATTAATTTACACAACTTTTAAGTAAATGAAAATTTAAACTGGTGTTTTAATTACCATTTGATATTGATTTAATTAGTTATTTAAAAAAAGTCCTTTTCCTTGTCACAAATTTTGAAGGCCATCAGTTTTTCGTAAAAGCAAAATTTAGACACTAATTCGATATTTACAGATTACATCCTCTTGATAGAAAGTGTATTGAGTTACATACATTATGATTATAGAAAAAATCTATTTTGAAAAAAATGAAGGTTACGTACATTGCCTTTCAACAGTCAATATTATCGTCGCCGAGTTGTTAAAATCTCTGATGTGACAGTTTTGTCAAAACGGTATTTTTGAATTTCATATTTCTTTATACATATTAAATTGCATATTTTGTTAAAGTCTGCATTGTTCCTTGTAGCATAGCAACTTATTGAAAATAAAAACCTCCAATGTAACATTTCTTATTAATATGATGCAGCTTTTTCACTATCCTTTAAAATTTCAATGTTATCTATCGGAGGTTTAAGCAGAATAACGACGATAAATTAATTACGTCAATAATTTATCACTTCTCTGTAGGGCTAGTGCCAATAAAAATGCAATATTTTTTAAATAGTTACTGTGAATTTTAAACCTAACCTAAGCCAAGAAAATCGAGTTAATTGAATTACAAAATAAAAAAAAAACAAAAGAATGTAAGTTAGGTTACCTGTTACAGTGTCAATTAATCAAAATTATGTCTTTTTAATTTGTAAGTGTAATAGATTTTCATTTGAATGAGAGACATAGCAGAATAACGTGCAAAGAAAACGTTGATTTTTCTTCTGCCATTGTGCATCGCGTGTTGCCGATATGAGGTCACGATGGGATCACTCCACAACAAAATCAAACACTGACGTCACTCGAAATGCATTCTTCACGAGACAATGACTCGTTTTCTTTCATCTGTCAAAATGAAATGTAGCCACATGAAATATTAGCGAGAATATATCATTAATTTTCGCATAAGATTTTGTCTGTCTTAAATTTAGAACGTCCTACGTTCCTATTTCTTTATATATGGCAATACTAAAATGATACCGAATGATGTCGCAAGGTATACGTGATCAAAGAATAAATGTTTAAATATCCGAGGAACGTTCGTTTAAAGCATCTGTTATTATTTAAATTAAGAAAACTTCTTAATTATTATCTTGCATTCTTAAGTTGCAATTCTTTGTTTCCCACTGGTCATCGGAAAATATATTTTTAAATAAACGATCAATTATTTAAAAAAAACTATATGAAATTATGTGTGCTTGTAATGTTAAATAATAAACTAATTTTATGAGTTTACTACAATTTTTTTCGGAAGTAGATTGCTTGGTATGGTAGATAAAATATTTCGTTGGTTTATATAACTTATCCGAATGTTACATTTGTGTGTGCAACTCGCACTTATGTTGGGGATCCTTATTTTTTTACATTATAGTATTCAATATAAAGATGTATTAAAAGTAATAAATTAATAATTTATTTACTTTTTAGGTGAACCTAGAAAAAATCATGTGATATAACAAACAATCTTCTTGAAAAAGCTTCTAATGCTTCATAATTTGGCACTGAATATAAAATTTATAACCATAGGACTAATGCTAGGATTTAGCATCTATTTATATAAAATGTCACTATATTTCCAGTTTTTCTGATGAAGTTTGTCTAATTTACCAAAGTTTTTAATGGACGATAAAAGTATTATAGGGTGTCTCAAAGATCGTATTAAGATTTTATATTTTTATCACCTGAGTAGCATTTTGATTACACTGTAGTCTATCTTGCAGTTATTATTAGAGTATATTAATAAAATTAAAATAAAAAAGGTATTTGTATGTGCATTTATTATCAATAATATTCATGATACTAAACTGTTTTTTAAAATCAATAAATAATAACCAACCATCAAAATAACTTGTTAATAAGCAGATTAAATAATAAATAAATGCTACATAAGTAATAGAAAATTTAAAACTCTACATTGTATCATTATGATAATTTCCGTTATAGTTAATTTAAATTTAAAATACAGCTGAGTGAAAAACGAACTCAAAAACAGTACTTATTTTATATACATGTATAGCTGGCATTAATTTTGTTTTACTGTTAGAAAATACAATTATACTATTTTTAATTTCTTAATTTTTCTTTATTGAAGATTGATTATATATTGTAATTTATCCAAATGTAATGAAGACGTATAAGTGAGCAATGTAAAGATGTATATAGTTTCCAGCAATTTATGGTTGATATATAAGAATTGCAAAGAATTAAATGATAATAAATTATAAAAAAGAAGTCGATTTAGACTTATAAAGCGGATTTAAGATAAATCCAAAATATGGCGTATCGAGGCTTTATGAAAATCAATGATTATTGATATTAACTGCATGATTATCATGTTTTATTTAATTTATAATTAAAAAATACTAATTATTTGATAAATTGACTTATGCAATAATTACGTAAATTTAGTTTAAGGACCCTTAATAATTAACTGTGATTTGTTGTATACCCGTGCAATTGCGTAATTGTAGAGCGCGCATTTGTTAGAGGTTTAAAAAATAGCAATACGCAGTTATTACTGATGGGATTAATATTACAACAGCAAAATTAATAAAACGAAATGTCAAGTTGGCTTACCTGTTTTTTTTTTTTTAATCGGTTTTATTATTTTTGTATTTTCAGAACCCGGTCGCGCACTGTTGGTCAGAGCCGGCGCATCACAAGCGGAAGTTCTGTACAGTATGCCGGAAGCGCCTAGACGAAACCCCATCCCTGCACTGCATGAGTGAGTCTCGCACTATACTGTTTTACATTTATGCACACTGTTGGTTCAGTTTCAGTGAAATGGCGGGCGTCTATTTTCCAAGTTCAGTCAACTAAGTTAGTTTCCAGCGGTTTACAATAATAGCGTTGATGACAGACTGCGTTGTTTATTTTAACTACGAATTTTATTTTTGGGCAATATAATCAACACACACACAAAACGGGTCATTTTATTTCCACTATAAAATAAAATGAAATTAACATCTATTATTTCTTTATATAGATAACAATATCTATAAGAAACATATTTCGTATTAATATGGCTCTTTATCTAAAATATACAATAGAAAATAAGTGCATATGTCTGTCTGTCATAAGAAATTTTCCCAAACGTTGAACAGCAGGCAGCTGAAGTTTTCACATGTAATTTTTATTGTTATTTCTCGGTCAACTGTTTTACTTTCAACTTTTAATATCATTGCCGATGATCATTGTGATCTTTAAAATATAGTATGTAGCCAAGCGTTGAAATAAATTTTAATAACAGGATGAATAAAATGAATTAAGAATATGCTTGAATTTATCCCAGGTAAAGCTGAATAACTAAATGTAGTAAGTAATATTACTCTCATAAGCAAAAACGCAGTTACTAAATAGAGAAAATTCAATTTAAAAAATTAAGTATTTATCAAATTTTTCATTACCACTCTTAATTCATAGATTAAAAAACAGTCAACGCTTTAAGTAAAACGACAGCAAATTCGAATCTCATACTGTTTTTTTACTTATATTTATATGATTTCATATGTTACTGTTTTTTTTCTCCGAAAAACTTAAAATTGTTAGAAAAGTAAAGAATACAACGTGATGATTTGTATTATATTAATTTTTTATGAAATTTTAAGAATTTAATCTCTTATATATTTGCCTCATACATTTTAATTTATGATTTTTGACACTGAATTGAACACTAAAGTAATTAATTGTATATTTTTATCTGCTACACTGCAGAATTTAATATTGTATTATATACTACTTCATACTTGTGTTGGCTTATTATTTTTTGCCATAAGCTGCGTTTTTGTTCATGGAGGCAGTATAGACTGAAAAATCCTTGTTTTTAATCTATGAAGAATTTTTTCTTTCAATTTTTTATTTTCCTGAAGTTATGGATGCGTTAAATGTTATTAGGGTGTACAATAAATTAACTCGTTCGTTTTGTGGTGAACAGTCTGCGAATACTACGTGCACGGCGAGTGCGCTGACTTCGCCGCGGCCGACTGCCGCGAAAACGCGACCTACGCCCCTGAGGTGCGGCTGACGGAGGTGCGCCACAGGCATCACTGGCGCGAGGGGAATCTGCCCGCCAGCTCCAAGTGCGTCGCTTGCAGGAGGGCCTGCTGGTCAGCGGAGTGCTTCACTGGGTATCGGTGCGAATGGTGCGGACTCACCGTAAGTTTCATCTTCATTTCCTTATCTTATCAGTTTAGCATTCAACGATAATTGATAGCATAAACTACAAATATAATAACAACTAGAGAAAATGGGAGAGCATTATCAAATTATTAAACTGTTTTTTAACTGGTATTAAAAAAAATGTGTATTGTTACAAATATTTTCTTGGTTAGTACTCGGTGGAAATTAATTTAAACTAAAAATCGTTTCAAATTTGTACGCTTCCATATAGTATCTTTGGATTCAGTGGTAACCTGACAACTACACACATGACAAGTGCTCACATGACATCTGCCCATACATTGAAGTTCTCACACTAACATAGAAATTAATATAAAGACATTTTATGCTTAATTTACGTAATTATAGTATAGGTAGATTTTTATGTTAATGATACCTGAGTCCTGTTTTAAGAGTAAATGATTTTTTTAAATTATGAGTTATATATTTAATCATTTTATGCTTGCAATCAGTGCCATGGCGGTTGTCGATGTTTGGTGTCGCTGGAGTGCACATTTGGGATGCTGCAGCCGATCTATCTGCCCCCGCACGCTGTTTCCGTGCCGAGGGCTCCGGTCCCCTTGGAGGCCCTCATTGGCGTCCAGCCGAGGCCTCCCCTCATCCAGCGAGAACAGTCCTGTCGTAAGTCACTCCTTCGCTTATTCACCATTTTATTTAATAAATATTTCGTTGAAGCACGTATCGAATATAGTTAAGCATGACGGTCACAAGCAAAAGTGAGGTAAGTGACATATTCGTATTTACTAAACCTGAAAAATTATGAATGAAGTTATGAATGCTTAATAATAATTTTTTTTTGAATATTTGAAAATTTAGAGACATATTGTGTTGTAGTATATTTTGTGGTTTCTAAAAAATATATATTACAAACGTAATGTCCAATTAGAAAAATGTCGCTTACCTAATTTTTGCAATTATATCGTCACGTATATTTTCTATTTAATAACGGGAATCAGGGTAGAATTATTTTAAATCGTTACAATAATAAACAAACTGCGAGAACTTTATATTTGGCAGGTTAAATATTTAGATAATGCATAGATTTAAAGAAAATGTAATCGATAATGGGATTGGTTTACAAAGCTGTTATTTAAAATTATTTTAAAACACTCATTTCATATTTTATCAAAAACTTAATAAGCCATAATTGATCATTTATTTTGCAATATCGTTGATAATAATAAAAATGATTTCCTCATTTGATTAACTTTGAGATACTTTGATATAGTTGTGTGAAATAAGAATGAAATATGTATGTCATAATTTTCGATGATAATGCACAATGACAATAATTGCAGGTTTATTAATTATTAATAAACAACATTCTTAATTAAAATGTAGTATGTTCATTTTTGACTTAAAATAACGATTAAATTATTGATATATGCGTAATTTTTTTTTTTAAAAGTTATTTAATCAAAAATATCGAGAAATATTTACTGACAATCTACAATAATATTAAGAAGAAATCTCTAGTAGTAATGTATATTTAATTTATGAGTGAGTATGATTTCAATCCGCATTATATTTTTAAATTTTATGGTTATGTTACGTAGGTGATAAAACAATTTTCAAACGTTATTTTTACTGCCCATTTGTGATATATATTTTTATTGAATGATTCTGGAATGATTATTTACAATAATTTGATCTAAGTCGTATTAAGTAAGTTTTACAATTAAATTTTCGTAAAAAAGTGTAGTATTTGCAGATATTTTGACCATACTCTTAGCCATGTGTGTTGATGTTTAACCTACCCTCACTTTGGTGTTGTAATGTAATTATGGTTCACCTAATAAAAAAATCTATATCTCTCCAAAAACTATATTTAATCAAATATACAATTACGATTAACTGAATTAAAGCTGGTAAACTTCCATATGTGAGATCACTGTTAGCGACCCAGGTTCCGCCTTTCGG